>JAJEJO010032693.1:0-19073 GCA_020662805.1 Glaucomys volans
GCAAAAATTAATCTATTAGCATAAAGAAATTCAATTTCCCTATTCCTTTTTATAGCCTGTTTTTATTTGTGGACATTAATTGTACATTTTAATGGTATTCACTGTGATCTTCCCACACATGCATGCAGCATGAATTGGATCCACCTACCCTTCTTCTATCCTCTCCCCTCTCACCCCAGGTCCCTATCCCAATTCCTAACAGTCACTATTGCAGTCTCAGATCAAGTTTTTTCCCTTTTGAGGTTGATTTCAATTTTCATGATGTTAACAATTCTTGGCAGATCTTTGCAGAGGACCCACTTTCTGTTTTGGCTTTTGCAATTTTTCTTGAAAGAGAATTTTTATTTCTAACATAGTTTTTTTTTTCTGTATATCCCATGATCTGTTTAGAAGAGTATATGTAAATACCCAAACATGTAGGAATTGAAGTTGCTGGGAGCTGAGTTCTTTATATGTGCACATGGGCAAGCAAATAGCTTACCACATACCCACTGTTCATAGTTTACCCAAACTGCTCATTTACTGGACTATGTTGTCAGAATGAGTAAATTTTAAATCAATTGAAATGTGCTTTAAATTAGCCACAAATCATGAAAAAAATGTAGAAAATCCCCACTACACTACATTTCACTGAATCACTGGTGAATGTCAAATCTGAGCAGTTCCAGGTAGTCTTCTGTTCCTTTTTTACATGCTCTCCCAATGCCCACAACCACCTTTTATGTTGAAAGTGCATTGCATATTTTTGTTAGGTTCTCTGGGTATTACATGGAATGGTAATTCCCTATGATCAGCCATTTCTAACACTCCCACCAATTCTTTATTACACCACTCATTGATCTCATCATTATCAGAATCTACCACCACTTTCAAGAATTCCATGTCACCTTCTCAAACACATAATTGGCACCACCAGTTTCTTCCTACAATTCATGTGATTGCATCTACGCAGTGTAATGGAATACCTTGAGTTCACCTCTCTCTGCAGTTTCCCACCCAGGTGTGAGCTAGGGGAGACCAGGAAATACACCCTATTTATTGGGGGTATGCTATACCATAGCCTCTTCTACACTGCAGGAGTATTTATTTCTTAACTCAAACACAACCTTTCTGAGCACCTGTCCTGCATCAACAATAGTGCAGGGTAATGAGAAAGCAAGGCTAATCAAGACCCACATCTTCAATGTGATCCAAATGTACCTTCAAAGAAACTGAGAGTAGGGTTGTGGTTGTGGCTCAGGGGTAGAGCACTTGCCTAGCATGTGTGAGGCCCTGAGTTCAATTTTCAGCACTGCATATAAATAAGTGAATAAAATAAATGTCCATCAACATACAAAAAAATTTAAGAAAAAGAAGCTGAGAGTAGAGACATAATAGAATATGTTAAGTTCATAGGTGGAGATAAAAGTTAGGCTACTATTAGTTTGCCACTGCCTGAAGCAGGTGTAGAATGCTGAGTCAAAACAACATGTGGTTGAAGATACAGGGAGTTTATTATTTCATGGGGTGGTACTATGATTATAACAACTGAGCTTTTAACTTAAACAAGGAAGAATTTTGTTCCACCCTTTCTCTTCCATACCAAATCCAGTTCCCCACAGAGGTCG
The DNA here is from genome assembly GCA_020662805.1 of Glaucomys volans. Classification (NCBI taxonomy): domain Eukaryota; kingdom Metazoa; phylum Chordata; class Mammalia; order Rodentia; family Sciuridae; genus Glaucomys; species Glaucomys volans. The sequence goes on from JAJEJO010032693.1 coordinate 1,608, forward strand.
AGGATACAGTAGATCTCAGGAATTGCTCCCTAAGACATGCACTCACTTGTCTGATTGGAAATCTCATCCTCTGGGCAGGTGGTGCAATCAAAACAAGAGGCAGCCTTTCCTTCCTGCAGGGACTTCCTGAATCCAGGTCTACAACTCACACTGCAGACTGAGTGGGGAGTCTAGGGAAATCAGATATGTGTTGGCAACAGAGGGCTTTGACCAAGTCCCACAATAACTGTAATGTTTTAGAGTACTGACCACTAATAAACTCACTTCACATAGACCTACTCAAAGTTAATTGATCAGATGCCAACCACACTGCAATATGTACATATGAGCATCTAGAGACAAATGTTGAATAATTGTTCTCCTTTTTCAACCATCAGAAAGTCACTAAGAAAATCTTGGAAGGTGAAATACGATGCATTAATTATCCAGATGTGGTTATTTATTAAGCTCTGAAGAAGCACACAACCCACCATACATTTTTGGTTCTCTATGTGTGGTGCAGAGATATGATTAGGTCCAACACATCTGTCTGCTTCCTGTGACCCACTCTATCTTGTCCTCAGATAGAGACAGCTGCTGATCATGTAGTAAATATGGGGAAAATGTTCCAACTTTCACCTTGAGTCCAAGGCCTTCTGGAAAATTCCAAAAGTTAAGAATGTCATACTCTCGGTCCAATTGTCCTTTCTGATTCATACTCACTGGGTCTCCTGCAGGATTCTTAAATGTGATGTTCTTCAGGAAGGGGTGCAACTGAAAGGGAAGCATCAAGTTATGAAGAGGGGCCCACAGTTATGAAGAAACCTAGATTAGGGAATGCTCCCTATTCTCTTAAATACCTTCCTAAAAATTCCACTTTACCATAGGCACATGATAGAGAAAAACATGGAGAACTAGTAAATCCTAATATTTCTACAATATCAGTCATACTCAGGAAGAGAGGCACAAACATAATGCACACCTGGGTGGTCAATGGGCATGTTATTCAGATAAACCTAGACACCCATTTCCTCTCCTTGTTCTTAGAACACCTGTCAGCCGGGTCAGGCCATAGTGACTACAGTGGTTGTAGAATTGCATGAGATCATATATGCAAATCATCCATACTGCTCAGCATCCCTTAGGCAGTTAAAGAGCTAGTTCTCAGCTTGTCAATTAAGGACTTCCTGGAAGGACTGGGTTTCTCCTGTTGAGAGCAGTAGGCAGGCAGGATCTTGAGGTGCTCTCTAACTAACCACTGATGATCTTCATTCCTGGTTCCCTTTCCCCTTCCCACCAGCATCTTGTTCTTGATTGACACCCAGGCATAGATTTACTTCCTGGTAGTGAAAACTGTACAGAAGTGCCTGTGTTTGGGAATAGGATCCTACACTGCTTAGTTTGAGCCCCTGTCGAATGCTTCAAGGCAGGATGCCACCTTGGTGAAGTTCACATCACCCAATAGGAGACATTACCTGCCAGGAGGAGATCACTGGTCCTTTTCCATTCTTCACTGGTTGCACATCCACTTGTTGAAGAAGCATTTCATGAAGGGCATGGGCCACGGCATAGACAGCATTGTATACATTGTAACTCCTGTCACTCATTGGCATGTCAAAGTGGTGCCTTGGTAACCATGCCAAGGAGCCTTTGGAAGAACAGTTCTTCAGTGTTTTACAGACAGACTTTGAGACTGAGCAGTTGAAATGCATCCACCACAACCTAGCAAGGTGTGTGTCCTCTGGGTATTTGGATGGATTAGCTGTCTGGATAAAATATTTAAAAGCAGAAATCTCCCCATGGTACTGTGAAAAAAGGAGAGCACCAAGGAATGAGTCAAGAATGAAATGTCTCTTACTGTTGGTAACATCCCACTCTGATGTGGTGACCCAAATTTTTCGTGTGATTATATTGTCCCATGTTTTAAAACTTACAGCCAGAACAGACTCTGTGTCACCAAAAATAATAACAACACTTGCTGATGATTTCATGATCTGGCTCTATTGTATATGAGATCTTTTGAGATACAAAAGTACAGTGACTGGTATCATATTAACAAAGGCTGCACAGACTCCATTCCTGTCCATTTCTTTTCTCAACTCTGAGAGAAATCGAATGCCTTTCTCATCTTCTGAGATGACCAGTCCCACCCAGTTCCAGCTGAAGTAAACCATCAAGGACACCATGCCAAGTGCCAGAGATGTATCCTTGAGAGCCAACTGATAGAGAGAAGGAAAGTGGCCATTGTCACTGAGGATGGATTCAAAAGGCCCAAAGGTGAGCTGAAGGGAAAGATCATGGAAACCACATGAAGAGGATTTGCATAAAGCAGCACCTCAGAACTGAAGGGTGTTGTGCAACATTTTTAAGTGGTAGAAGTGAAGATTTTCTTGTCCTGGTTTTCTAAACAACTCCTAATTCCTCTATGCATCCTATAAAAGAGCTGCTTAGTCTCAGTGTTCACAGAAACCCCCACTTCTTCCTATATATTCCAAACCACATATATATATCAATACCCCTGCAGTATTGGACCACTTAGCCTTAGAAAATATACACTTAGATACAAGGATAAACTCTGTCTTCTTCCCTTTTCACTCTCTTTCTCCCCTGAAAATGGTACCTATAAATAATGGTTTCATTCCTCCCCATCCTTCCACCCTCACCTGTGGAAATTTGTAGAGCTGCAGCAATGTTCCAATTTGGGCAGATGTCCATGTTTGTCCTGTAATTACTGCTACAGACTTGCTCTCCTTTCTACAGGTGTAATTAGGGATGTACTTGACCATCCCTGTAAGCCAAGTTAAAGAGCTCTCCAATGTCCTCCGATCAGTGTGCATGGCATTATGGAACTCATATCCCAGAGATATGTTGGGCAAAAGATATGGGTTCCTGTTGATCTCTTCAATGGCAAAAACCAATGACAGGGCATACTGGTAGTTTCTGGGCTGCAACCTGCATAGAAGTCATAGAGATCTTTAGGAGTAAGATTCCAACTGCAATTTTCTTCAAATCCAATATAATGATTTGTATGTACTGAACACTTTCCTTTGTCCCCACAGCCAGTTCGTATGTTGAAATCCTCCCCCCTCATGTAATGGTGTTAGAACATGAGATCTGTTGAATAATTGGGATTAAGTAACTTCATGACGATGTGTCTCTTATCAGTATCCCTGGAACCTCCAGAGAGAGCTTGCTGTATGGGGACACACTGAGATGATCCTTGCCCATTCATGAGCCAGGAAGCAGATTTTGACGGGACAGCTAGCCAGTTTTTGCCTTGACCATGGAATTCTCAACCTTCCCAAATGTTAAAAATGGATGATTGTTTTTTGAGTCACCTAGTTTTTGGTTATGTTGTCCTATGGCAGCCTGTACTAAGATGGTGTAACCAGTAAGGGTGAAGGCACACACAAGTGTGATGATGGAAACAGTGGACCCTTACCAGATGTTTGAAGTTCTCACCAAAGCAGATCACAGAACTTCTGTTCTTCCCACTCATCCTGCTCACCCCTCTTATCTTCTTGTCCTCCTTCCTCCTCTTCTACTTTTTTATGGTTCAGTATGCAAGAGAACAATGTGATTTTCTTTGTGCTAGCTTGATGCTTCTTCCACTACAAATGGTCCATTGTATTTATATTTATGAATTTTGTCTTTATTAAATTTGTTAACATTATTTTAGACCTCCAACCTTGGATTTCTGATTTGGTTTGGAATTTACCTGGTGTATCTTTGTACATTATGCTTCTGTCTTGACTTTGAAATGTTCCATATATTTTTTTATTTAACATATCCCATTTAAAACAAATTGACCAAAAGTTGTGATTTTCTTATCCAATTTGGCAATCTGTATTTCACTGAAGAATTTATTCCATTTGTGATTAGAAATGTCATTGTTTTTTCACATCATTTGTATTTTACTTTGTATTTTCCTCGAATATTTTTCCATGGTTTCATTCTTTGTTCTTTACCATGTGCACATCAGATCACACTATCAAATATTCAAAATGTATCTTCAGTTCTTTGTATTCACTTATTTATTACCTATCTTTGAAGTTTTACTATCTAAAAGCACTTTAGGGTTAGTTTTCAAATAGCTCTTTTGGCAGTTTCCAATTTCATCTTTCTTTTGCAATTCTATCATTTATTCTCTCACTTCATGCAAATTCATGAGTGCAGTTAAAATTACATTTCTTGAAAACTTTCTGCTTTGTGTGGAAATCCTTTGTAGACCTCCATACTACCAAGAGACCTTGTAATTCTTTCCACTCATACACATGTTTTCATTGAGATGGAAAGACATGAATTTTCAAATCAAATGCATGACCTTACATTTGCATTTGAAAAGAGTGCCTCCAAACTGAGAAGCATATCACATATATGTGGATTGTTGAAAAGCAGAAGCAGGCCTAAGCAGAAGGGCCTGACCTCTATCCCATGGGCATGCTAATCCCCTGGGCCAACCCAGCCCTACTGAATGAGAAAGCCTGGGAGTGGATTCCATCAATCTTGATGATCCAATAAGCCTTCCAGGGAATTTTGATCCATGGTAATGTTAGAGAACCTCTGCTTTAGTAAAAAGTCATCATACCAAAAAAACAAATCACAGCAGAGCAGCATGAAGCAATTGCCTAGGAAATTCATCAACTCTGGTCTTCAAAAACGCACATAAAAAAGTGCATCATCTCTAGCAATTAGAGAAATGCAAATTAAAACTATTCTTATATTTCATCTCATTCCAGTGAGAATGGCAATTATTAAGAATACAAGCAATAAGTGTTAGAGAGGATTTTGGGAAAAGTGTACACTCATATATATCAGGTGGGACTACAAATTTGTGTAACCACTCCTGAAAGCAGTATGAAGATTCCTCAGAAAACTTGGAATGGAACCACCAGTTGACCCAACTATCCCACTCCTCAGTTTATACCCAAAGGACTTAAAACCTGAGTACTACAATGCCACAACCACATCAATGTTTATAGCAGCTCAATTCACAATAGCTAAACTGTGGAATCAATCCAGTAGCCCTTCAACAGATAAATGGATAAATAAAACATGGTAATGTACACAGTGGAATATTATTCAGCTTTAAGAATATAGAAATTATGGCATTTGCAGGTAAATGGGTGGAGCTTGAGAATATCTTGCTAAGTGAAATAAACCAAACCCAAAAAACCAATGCCCGAATGTTTTCTCTGATAAATGAATGCTAATCCATAATGGTGGCAAGTAGGGAAGAGTGAAGGATCTTTGGATTGTGCAAAGGGTGGTGAGGGGAGAGGGAGGGGACATGAGAAGGATGGAAGAATGAGACAGACTTTATTACACTATACACATGTACGATTATGCTACCAGTGTGAGTCTGCACCATAAACAGCCAGAGGAATGAGAAGTTATGCTCCATGAATGAATAATGTGTCAAGATGAATGCTATTGTCATGTATAACTAAGTAGAACAAATTATTAAAAATAAAATTAAAAAACAAATTTAATGGGGAATCAGGCTTTTGAAACCCACCAAAATCAGAACATTCAAATTACACTGGATCTGTAGAGAAAAGAATCATTGCAGAATCTGAGGCAAGACTTTTGATTCTGGGGTCTGCAGGATTTTACATTAGTAATTCTCCAAAACTGAATACAAATGAGTACATATTTCCCACTATATAAAGTTAAATAGGTTCAATTATTTGAAATACAACAAAAAACTGAAAAAAATGAAGCTAAGTACAAGAGTTAAAATTCAGAATCAAAGAAATAAAAGTATATCCATCACTCACAATACATTCCAATTATATGTATTTGTTTTTTATCTTTATTGGTGCATTATACTAATATATAATCATGGGATATAACATGGCAGCTATTCATATATGCAAATAACATAATTTCATTGATCTCACTGCCTAATGTCTTTACTTTTCCCCCCCTCCCCTCTCTATCTGATTCACTTGTTCTATTCTACTCCTCATTATTATTGTTATTGTTATTATTACTACTGTTCACTAGCACATGATAATTACATGCCTAACAGTCCTCCCATTCTCTCAATCCCCTTACTCTACTTTTTGGTCTCTCTCCTATTTTCATGAGATCTTTTCAAAATTCCTTTATTTATCCTCCTAGCATCTCCATATGAAAGAAATCATTCTACACTTGACTTTCTCACACTAGCTTATTTCACCTAGCATGATAATATCCAGTTCCTTCCACTGACTAGTAAATGACATTCTTTTACTGGCTGAATAAAACTCCATGGTGAATATATACCATATTCTTTTTATCCATTAGTTTGTTGATATGTGCTTAGGCTACCTAACTTGGCTATTGTAAATTGTGGTACTTTAAACATTGGTATGCATGTATCACTGTAGGGTGCTGATTTTATGTCTTGGATAAATACCAAGGAGTGGGATAGCTGAGTCATAAGATGTTTTCAAACGTGGTCTATTTGTGAAATGTCCATGCTGCTCTCCAGAGTGGTGGTACTATTTTGGTTTGGAATTATATAATCCATCATCTGAAAGAAAACATCACCCATCAAAATTGCTATGTTCAGCAAAGCAGAATTTCATTCAGAATCAAAGAGAAATACAAACCTTCCAAGATAAGAACAAACAAAAGGAATTCATAACCAGTGATCCAGCACTATAGAAAATACTTGCTAAAAATCTATACACTGAATTCAAAAAGAAAACCCAGCACTCTATAATAGATGACACTCAATAGAAGAACAGTTAGGCATATGAAAATTATGACCAAATGAACATATAAAACAAATAAAAATTGCAGGAAGTAATAAACATCTCTTCATAAAAATTGAATGTCATAAAAGATGTAATCTGGAAGAATGAATTGAAAAACAAGACACATCTCTATGCTGTTTTCAAGAGATTGGACAAACATTCACAGGATCAAAACAAAAGGATGAGAAAAGTTATTCCATGCCAATGAAGTCCAACTAACAACAGGAGTAGCTATTCCCATACCTAGCAAAGTAGATTTCAAGTAAAAATTAATTAGAGGAGACAAGGAAAGTCACTACATACTGGTAAAGGGAAAAATTCAGCAATAAGATATAAGGATTGAAGCCAGGTGTGGTGGCACACACCTGTAATCCCAGCACTTGAAGGCTAAGGTAGGATGATCATGAGTTCAAAGCCAGACTCAGCAATTTAGCAAGGCCCTATGCAACTCAGTGAGACCTTGTCTCTAAATAAAATACAAGATAGGGCTGGGTATGTGACTCAGTGGTGGAGTGCCCCTGGGTTCAATCCCCAGTACCAAAAAAAAGATATAAGGATTGGAAATATTTATGCCTCAAATGCCAATGCACCTGTTTACATAAACAAGTGCTTCTTGACACCAGACCTTGCATAAACCCCTTTACAATCATAATGGGTTACTTCCACACAAACTCGTTATACCAGCACACAGGTCATCCAGACATAAAATCAATGAAGTAGCTTCTGTCCTAACTACTACTATAAATCAAATGGATGTAACAGAATTCTATAGACTGTTTCATCAAACAACAGCTGAATTCACAAAAATGTATGTTGCAGAAAAGTTAGCCTTTTTAACAAGTAGTTCTTGGAAAACTGAAAATCCATATGTAGAAGAATGAAACTAGATACCTATCTTGCACCCTGCACAAAAATCAATGCAAAGTGAATCATAGACCCAGGAGTTAGAACAGAAACTCTGCAGCTGGCTGAAGAAAATATATGCTAAACCCTGCAACATATTGTCACAGGTACAGACTTCCTTAACAAGAATCCAAAAGTGCATGAAATAAAACCAAGAATCAATAAGTGAGATGACATCAGATTTAAAAACTTCCTCAGGCTGGGCATATAGCTCAGTTGGTAAAGTGCTTACCTTGAAAGCATAAGGCCCTGGGTTCAATCCCAAGCACCATGCACAATGAAAGCTTCTGCACAACAAAGGAAACAAGGGCATGAATAGAGAACCTATAGCAGGAGAGAAGATCTGTGCCACTTGTTCCTCATATAGACAATTAATATCCATAATATTTAAGTAAATAAAGAATCTTACCATACACAAAAATAATAGCCTAGTTACTAAATGGGCAAAAGAACTAAACAGGCACTTCTCAAAAAAAGGAATACAAATGGCCATCAAATATATGAAAAAAGTTCAACATCTGTAGCAATCAGGAAAATGCCAATCAACATTACACTGAGATTTCAGCTCGCCCTGGTCAGAAAGGCAGCTATCAAGAATTCAAAAACCAGCAACTGCTGATGAGGTTCTGGGGAAAAGGTTCACTCATACATTGTTGGTGAGACTGCAAATTAATATAACCCTTCTGAAATGCAGTATGGAGATTTCTTCAAAAGACTGGGAATGGAACCACCATAGAACCCACTAATGTTACTCATTAGGGTTTATCCAAAAGATCTAAAATCAGCATACTATAGTATAGTGGTACAGGCACATCAATGTTAGTCCAATCCACAATATCCTAGTTATGGAACCAACCCAGATGCCCTTCAACAGAAGAATGCATAAAGAAAATGTGGTATATATACAGAATATAGTTTTACTCAGCCATAAAGAAGAATGAAATTATGACATTTGGTGGTAAATAGATGAAAGTGGAGAGCATCATGCTAAATGAAATAAGTGAGACCCACAAAGTCAAGGGTCAAATGTTTTCTCTCGTATGCAAAATCCACAACAAAATAAGGAAAATAGAAGAGAGAACTGTGGAGAAGAAGGAAACTGAGGGGTCGGGGGAGGAGGAATGTGAAAAAGAAGAAAGTGGAATGAATTTTACCAAACTGCCCTGTGTACATATATGAATATACCACAGTGAATTCCACCTTAATGCAGATCCACAATGCACTAATTAAAACAAAACTATAAATAAATAACAGAAAGATCAGTGGAGGAAAAGGAACAGTGGGACAGAGGATGGAGGGAAAGTGGATGTACTTTGGACTGAATTGGAGCAAATTGTATTCCATGTTTGTAAAATCATGTCAAAATGAGCCCTCAAATTATGTATAACTAAAATGCCCTAATAAAAAATTAATTAAAATAAAAGACGCTTTCTGTTTATGTGTTCTGCAAACTGCCAGCTTGTGTGGCCAGGAGCTGAAGCTGGTTGAAAGAGCTTTCAGCTTCCTTTCTCCCCAGTATGGACTGGGTGAAATGGGAAATACTGTCAATCAGACTTTCATCTGGACACTCTAGATCAATGCATTCCCTCTGTGGGGCTCATTTAGAGTTCTGCATGGGAAGTTCCAGCAACTGGTGCTTAGCACTTATTGGGACATTGCAGCTTTCTTGGGTGGTACCTGGGCAGATTAGACCAACACACCACTAGGCTGGGCAGAGGCCAATCTCTGCTGGGCTTCTGGATCTCAGAGACCTGAGGATTCTACTCATAGTGGATAGCAACCAGCCCTCCACAGGCCTCACATTCTCCACTGTGCAGGAATACATCCTTCTCAGGATCGGTCCTCAAGTGTAATCATGCCCAACTGCCCAGTTTATAGACACTTATAGGCCAGTAACCTGAGCCCCAGACTCAAACACAAAGTGATTTGTACTCCCCTATGTATCTCTAACCTAAATTCCCCTGAGCATCACTTCTCTGTGCCTGTTTCAATAACCTTCGCACAGAAGGTACCTGCCAGGAAGTGTGGCAATACCTGGTATGTTCTCTCAGGCTCCAGCAGCTATGAGCTGCAGTGTGGCCTACTCCATTCTCTCATCTCCATTCTCCACTCACTGTTGGAGAAACATGGATCATGCTACAAACACGAGCTTCTGAGAAGGCTCTGTTTAGGCGCATTCAGAGCACTTTCTGCTCTGCAAGTTTTCACATGCCAAATGTGTCTTCTGTGCTTCCCTTTCTGCTTGTGTTTCCTCCCTGTGTGGTGACCTGGTCCAATGCCACCACCAGCTTGGTTCCAGTGTGCTCTTCCCTGTCCTCTGTCCAAAGCACCTGAAGTTCTGCTCTCTGACTCTGTGACAGTCTAATAGTGCACTGCAATGAATTTCCTCTGCTCTTCACCTATTAGGAGATAGCACTCCTGCTCCTTGAGCCCCGAGCCAAAGAGCAACTGGAGAGCACACCCTTTCTGTAATCTGCTTTCTTTGATTTCCCTCTATTTCAATTACTTAAATGACTAATTCAATATTAACTGTTTCTCTGTCTTTCACAGGACAAATGGAAAATTAAAGCAGAGTGAAAGAGCCAAAAGAATGGCAGCTTTCAATGCTCTTACCTAACGGTGGTCCACCTCATGCTGGGAATACAGTCTTGCTGCTTTGCCTCTGAGGCACATTTTAAAATGGACCTTCTTTCTTTCCCTCTCCTCTCTCTCCTCCTCCCTAACCTGAGGGAGGGGAACAGGATTGCCTTTTTCCCATCCTAGCTGAGTTTCCTGTCCTGGAGAACATGCCCACTCAAGGGACCAAGTAATTCAGCCTTCAGGGATGGCAGGATCTGAGGAATGGCTGTCTCCCATCCCTGCCCCCAGGGAACACCCAGAATGAATCTCTTCTTTGAAAATCCTCTGTTCTCCCTGATGGACAGAATCACATCCTCAGGGACAGGAGTCCCCTTGCTTCTCCTTTGCTAGCAAAGCAATAAACCTTTTTCAATTTTCTCAAAACTCTGTCCTCATTATTGAATTGGCACAAGGACCAAGCTTTTGGTAACTCTTAATAGAAACAATTGCTCACAATATAGCCACAACTGAAAATAAGTAGTAGATATTTATGTGAAGGCTCATACACATTTATCTCAAGGTGAAAAGTACTAAGGAAAACAAAACTCCCAGATATTAAAAATAATAAGCACACTAACATAGTTTTATAAGTAAAACAAAACATCAGGAAATATTAATAAAAATGGACATAAGCATGGCCATGGTAAGAGCAATCATCACAGACCCTCAAGTTTTGACTAAAAATGCCAATACAGGGGTCATGAACATTGTTAATCTTAATTTATTATATTTATACCAGAAACATATAATAAATTACAATTTAAGCACCCCCAAACAAATCAGTGTCTATTTATGGGTCTCAAGTTTTATGCCTGTGTCAGTCAGTACTGCACAAAATATTTGAGATAATCAATGTGAAAAGAAAAAAATGTTCACACTGGTTCACAGTTTGGGAGGTTTTAGTCCCTGGTTGGTGGCTCCACCACTTCTGTGACCACTGCAGCACACGCTGTCACATCTGGAGGGTTTGATGGAGCAAAGCACCCACCTCATGGCTCAGCAGATTACTCTAGCACCAGGAAAGAGAGAGAGAGAGATCTTGGTTTAGCACAGAATTTCAGCATGCAGGCACATTTGTAATCCAGTGTGTTAAATCACACACTAAGGAAACGTCTCATTAAGTGCTGAAAATATTTTTTAGCAGGTCAATATACAAACCAAAGATCATTTTGATGAAATGATTTTGAAAGGAAATGAAACCAATGGTTAAAAATCTACAGTAAGGAGCAGAGACAGAGAGGGAGGGGAGGCCTGAGGGGGTGAGAATGGTGGATTGCAGAGAGGGAATCTCAGCTTTAAATTTCTTGAAAAGAAGATAAAAAGAACACAAGCAAGTGAATTCAACATGAGTGAAAGAGAAGTCAATATATCTGAAATAGTTGGCAATAACTGAGTGGAGAGGAAAGCAAACTGAGGGGGGAAGGAGGTCCCACAGGTCCAAGAGAAAAGTAAGCAGCAGATCTGGCTCCTTGGAAAGTTCCACAAGACAGACATGAATGTGACAAGTCAAATGAAGAAAATGCTGTAAGAAAACATCAGCAGCATTTTATTGGAGGGAGAGATCATGAGGGAAGTCACACAGACTGTTTGAAATCCACTCCTTTGAGTTCACAAAACAGGCTTTTTCACCCCCAAATGAAACTATAGTAACCTGAACGTTGTGAAGTATGAACTGGAGAACATTACACAAATAGTGCCACATGGTGTCCACAGATGCTTTATGAAATGCATGTCCCAATGCACATCAGGTCTGAATGCATTCACAGGTAAGTCATATCTGTCACTCAGGAATAGATATTCACTCTACCAGGAAACTCTTAAATTAAAAAGAGAATATAAAAAGAAGACACATGTCTGTATTTTAAAAATTCACCTGCACTTGTTACAAATATCCAACAGAAAAAATGAGCAAAGAATCAGTCCAAATGGAATATTAGATAGTCTCTTCAAAGTCTTACATTTAATGTCTCTATATTTCTGCAAAGGCAAAATGCAAAAACAAAACCCACACAACAATAAAACACTACATTCATCAAAACATACTATAAAACTAAACATTCATTTCTGAGTAAACATATTAGTTTTGTCAGAAGACATTTCCTTCACAATATTTTTTAAAAATAATGAAGACAGTAACCCTGTCCTAGTTCATCCATGTGGCAAGGTAGCTGAGATGAGAGATAAGTTAATTAACTCATATAATCACTCCATGATGAAATCACATGTCAAGATACTACATCACACCCCATTAACATGCATAATATTATCTTCCAATTAAAAATGAAGTATCAAATCAAATCTTAACCTCTTATAAATAAAGCCTCCTAGCAGGTGTGCTGTGGTGAGTCACAACAACAGGACGGCCATGGCAGAGACAGACCACCCCGGCAGGGTGCTCTGTTAAGCAGGCTCCCCACCCTGGGCAGGTCTGAAACTGTGAACTCCAAGCTCCACACTGTGGGTGCAGCAACAGCTGCTCTTGCTGTGGTGGGAGGAGATGCTTAAACCACCTGTCCAGCACATTTCCATAAAATCAGACAACAGTTTCTCTTAGCACCAGAATTGTCTAGCTCTTGACTGGGATTCCTAAGCTATTTGCTAGGCAGTAGAATAGCACACCAAAGAAGACTGGAAGAAAGGAGTTGGCAGCAGGATTTATTCACCTGGAAAATGCCTGCTGAGGAGTCAATATAACCAATAAACCAATGTAGCTTCCAACCAAGTGCATGATAAACAGCACTTGTCAATGACTTGTCAAAACAACAGCAGTAATAAAAAGGGTCATGGGGTGACAAGCAGCAGTTGTTTTGTTTTGGGGGGAAATGTAAAATTCTACTAAATAATATAAAAACACATTACTAGCAATGTCACATAGATATCAACATTCCCCCTGTCCTACCAAATTTAAAGCAAATCCAAAGGTGCAAGAATTTTTTTTAATAGTGATGGCAAAATTAACTGAGAGATATTCCAGTAATATGGAAAAGTTTAGAAAATGAGTAAAAATAATTCAGAGAATAAGGGAAGAAGATGATTTTCAGAAAATTAATATTCATTGCTAAGTAACTAGAATATTCTAAAGACGATGGAAATGTACCAAAGACACAGACACATGGCCAGGATAAAAGAGAAAGCAGAGGAATGACCTGGGTATATGTGTGTTTTGTGCATCACAATGATTCTATTAAAATAAGTAGGGAAATAGTAAAATACTTCCTCCATAGTTAAAATAAAAAATTATGGAATATAAAAGTAAGTACATTGACTCATCTATGATGTGTGTTGACTCTCATAAGAAGGGAAATACAGTACTAGAATTAACACATGTCCATTAATGAAATTGCATATTGAGGACCCACGTCTGAAGGGCAGAAAGAAGGAAATGAAAGGTGGTGAGCTTCCACACTCCCTGAAAGTTCCAGGGTTTTAATCCTGTAGACACACCACACTCAAGATGCTCAGAGCATCAACATTGCCCAGAGCATGTCCACAGCACTTAACAACCAAGCATAGCTTCTCCTGGAAATGCACAATGTTCTTTTTACAAAAAATTCTTCCACTTAAATAGATAAATCAGCAAAGAGCAGTCACTTAATGCTTCAGAGGGCATTATGAATAGGGATGGCACAACTACTAATTAATAATCATAAAAATGATCAATGAGAAAATATTTGTGTTCATCAAATGAAGACCCCATTTTTCATTAAATACAAAGGATATAGTGGTCTCCTGAAGGATTAGTGATGTGGTCAGTAAGACCTCACCAAGGATTCTATAGCAGACGCCTGAGAATATTTTCAAATAGAAATTATTTTCACCAAAAAGGATAATTATTTTAGGTGAGGAATATACTATCTAGTTTGATTTGATCATTCCCCCATTATATACATATATCAAACATCACTTTTTATTCCCTAAAATATAGAATTATGATTTGAAATTGCAAAATAAAAACAAAATATAGCCTTGTACCCAGCTGTTCTACATTCACACAAACATTTGCTTTAATCAGACTTTTCAGATATATGCATGAGAATCTATCAAAAATTTAATTTTTAAAAGACTATGGGTAAATGACAGAAAGATCAATAGAGGGAGGGGCAGGGGAAGGAAATGTGCCAGACCTGCACTGGACAAGATCTGCTCCCTGCTGGTAGATCTATGTCAAAATGGATTAAACTGTCATGTAAAACTAAGAAGAAGCAGTGAAAACGTTTTTATTCATTAAATACTTCACAACCCCAACTGTCCCTCTGCTGTGTACCTAATGACAGCAAATGAAATGAAAGAAAGTGGGAAATCAGGAATTTCCAAACACTGTCCTGAAACAGCATCTTGCTAGCCCTATGTGATATACAGTATTATGCAGGCATATACATGAATACAAGAGTTACATCTATACAAACTAACTGCTAATGTTTTGTTATGTAAGGAAAAGAGTTTGATTAAACAGGGATTGAGAAGATAATCTCACTTTGTAATGTATTCATTTGAACAAAAGTACCCAGGGCCAGGGTATGACTGCTGTGAGTCTGAGGCACTTGTGCCTACACCCCCTTTTTCCTTCATTAAAAGGTAGGAAAAGTTGTGTTTTGCCCTGGTGTTGAATAAGAGAAGTATGTTAATTGTGCATGAAATCAGGTCCTTGCCCAAACCTCCTTTCTTTCCTTCTGATTTTCAGAGACAGTTCAGTTTTCTCCTGGGCCCCTGACTCCTGCACTAGGTCACCTCAACTGGGCATGAATGTCACATGGTGACAGGGGGATTCCTCAGGTACAGGGTTCCAGGCTCAGGACAGAGAGAGCCACCTGCTGAGGCTCACTGGACTCTGAGCTGCTGAGAATGGTGAGCAGGGGATGGAGCAAGGTGGCCTGCACTCATCCCCGAGGGAGAGAAACCAAGTCTCCATCCAGCCTCCAGGGTGCCTGGGCTGTGGGGACATGAGACATGTCCTGCCTTCAGCCCTGACAAAGATCTGCTCTTGGATCAGCTTCTGTCTTCCTGCCCTGAACTCTTCTTCAGCCAAGTCTTAACATTCCTACTCTTCCCTTCAGCAAGAACCTGGCCATGTCATCTGAGCCACCTTGGACACCTGGCCACTCCCAATATCCCATCAGTTCTTCCTCCCCAGCATCTAAGGTGCTGTCTGCTCAACCTGCCCAGCTCTCCACACACCCATGTCATTCCACTTACCCAGGATCTCCCCTCTGCTGTTCTCCCTGGTCATTCTCTATCCACTGACCTGGCCCTGCTCCTGGGCTGTGAATCCCTTTCTCCCTTAGTGTATCCAGAGGTAGCTGGACCCCTCCCTGGCTGGGAAACTCTTGCAGTGTCCCTGCACCTATGGCAATGGGCCCTCTTGAAGAGTCTGAGTTGCCTGTGTTGACAAGTGTCACTCCTGATTGTCTCCTTAACAACCCTCAGGGGATTCAGGACACAGCAGTGGTGAATCAAGTGTCACATCCCACAGACCCGACCCTAGCTCAGAATCACATCCAGCAGACACCATCAGAATCCAGGTGTGTATGTTTGCACATTAATAAGTGTATCTGGGAGACTCCTGAAATTCTGCCTCATTCATTTGTAAATCAATATCTAACTACCTTATCAGTGACACTGAAAACATCGCAAATCTGAGGGTGCACATGTGTCCAAGTGAACCAGAATCAAATTGGAACAGATTAAAGTCTCACTGATGGTGTGTGTGTTATTGCTGGCCTGAATTCCAGCACCAAGGGGCAAGGAGCACCCCAGCATTAAATATGATATGGAAATGATTTAAGGAAACATCCACAGTAAGAAGTGTTGCCTGAGGGGATGGGGAGTGAATAGTGGTGGCCCCCTGTAGGTTATTAGGAAATATAAGCTGAGGGAAGAAATTTCAGCAGACCCTCAGCTCTGTGCAAGTGACCATTTGTGGCAGTGTCTTAGTACTGAATCCAGGCCAGGGCTTGAGCTGCTTTCCTATGGTACATCACCTGACTTCATAACCTGGCAGCTTTTAGTAGGGATGGAGATGATGAACCAGGGTGGAGACTCTTGTCTCTTTTATCTGTCAGATAATAAAAGTGGGAACTAACAGGAAGAAAACCAAAGGGGGAAAGAATTCAGGAAGAACTGAAAAAAATCCCATGTGGGTCCTGAGCAGTGGGTTGGGAAGAACAGGGCAGGAGAGTGTGGCTCTATCCATCCTGATTCCTTGGCATTACTTATCCCGAAAATCACAGAAAGAGAAGAAGTGAAAACAGCACTTACTGCTGGGAGAGGAAGGTCAACCCAGACCCTCGGGTGTCCTCATTGTTCTGGTGTGTGTACAGGGGGAAGAACCCCCCAATCACTGCATCCCCATCCTTGGAAACCTTGTGTTTCTTTCTCAAAAAGCATTTGGGAGTGGTTGAAGTGCAGGCAAGGAGGGGAGCTTCAGGACCAAGGAGACACAAATCAAGGCCAACATCTTAGAAGGGTCTGCAAAGCCCTGAGCCCAGCAGATGGGACCTGCAGTGCCAGGGAGGTCAGCTAGGGCTACATGCACAATGGGGGCAGGTGCACCTGCGTCTCTGAGGGCTCCTTGTGGTGTGAGCTGGAGGGGCCATGCTCCTGTCCCCAACACCTTTCTTCCCTGCCTCCTCCTCTTCCCTGGAGGAATCTGGAGCACTTTCTGCCCTGAGGCTCTGCATCTGAGGTCCTCACCCAGGTGAAAAATACAAGTTGGAAAACGTGTGAGTATCATCCTCTCCACTGCAGGTGCTATGATTTCATCCAAGTCCACAGATAGCAAGGCCCAATTCCTCTTGGGCAGAATTGGTCCCAAGCCTGAGTTGAGGACCCTTGGCACCAAGTGCAATTGAAATGATGAAAGTGGAGAGGGATTCAAGATGGCAGGCTAGAGGAAGGCTGCATTCCTACTTGCTCCGTGGATTCCTACTTTTCGGATTCACACAGCAGGAATATGGCTCTCAAACAGATTTTGTATTCAAATCACATATAAGGGGTCCCCAGTCCCCGCTCCAGAACCAAATCTGCTGGGCTTTGCTCAGCCCAGCCGCAGGCAGCTAACACCTGGGAGTGCCGGACTCCGCAGCTGCTTCGGAGTCACCAACCTGGGCCTGCGCCAGCCAGCAAGTGAGTGCACATCCCCGGAAGAGGCTTCAGAGTCACTAGCCAGACTCCAGCACCAGCGAGCTCCTGAGCCCTCGGAGCTAAGCTCAGGTCTTCCCGC
>JAJEJO010032696.1:0-27961 GCA_020662805.1 Glaucomys volans
TTTTTTTTTTTTTTTGGAAACCTCCTGGAAGACAGGTTGAAAGAAGAAACAAAACCTTCCCATGCAGAAAAGAGGAAGGAAAAGAACCTGTTGGTTGGGGATGGGGAGAGGACAGAAAGAGCAAGGGGTGCAAGATGAAGACAAATGGGCGGTGAGTTCGGAGAATACATCCTTTCTCCGGAACACTTGCCTCTCCATCAGGGCCCAGCCAAGGCCTGTCAGACAGGAGTGGCGCTTTTGTGCGTCTGCCGCTGCGCTCCCGTTGTCATGGTGATGGGGCCATAAGTCATATCTGCTGCTGCTGCACAGAGGCGCTGTGATTTATGCCTGCCCGGCTGGGATTGTAAACTTTTTTTTTTAATGTTCAAAATCCATCTCAGCAAGGGAGGGCGCGGTGGCTCAGGCTGTTTGGTGGAGGGGGTTGCTGTCAGACCTTGGCTGACTCCCTCCAGTGATGCCCTACCTGCAGCCGGCTGGGCTCTGCATGGCTCCCTTCTGACTCAGCCATAGGAATTTCAAAAACCTGAGAGCAATGCTCACTCCTGAGCCTGGGCTCCTTCCTGACTCCCTGGACCAATGCTTTGTTCTATTATCCCCGGGCTACAAGGACACATCTCAGCTTTTCTCTTCATGCTTGCATTCCTGTTTTAACAACCTGCACCATTTCCCAGCCCCTTTACAACCAGGTTGCTAGGAGACTGTGATGGAAAAGACATGGGTCTGAAATCATTGACTCTAAGCCTCAATTTTCTCATCTGTTCAATGGGGCTAATATAGCTTCATCTAAGGCAGGGCTTCCTGAGCTTGGCATGGTCATCATTTGGGGTTGAGTAACTCCTTATTGCAGGAGGGCTATCCCACGGGCTGCAGGATATTTAGCAGCATCCCTGGCTTCTACCTGCTAGATGCCAACAGCAGCCTCTAGGATGTGGCAACTGAAAACATTTCCAGAGGTTGCCCAGTGTGCTCTGGGGAGCAAAGTCATCTCCTTTAAAGCCCATTTGATGGTGAAGGAAGGGAGTCTTATCCTTTTGACCCATGGTTTTCTCAGTTTTCATGCACAACCAAACCACTCCCCCTGGTCTAGGATCTGTGGAGCCCTGGACATCCCTGGCTGTTTCCCATCCTACCTTCCAGACCCTGTGTCCACACTGCTGGACCGGGCATTGTCACACATAAATAACCAGTGTGAGATTCCAGATGCAGGCAGCAACATTTTCATACAGTTAACTTGGTCTCACCGTACGAAGGAGGATGCAGGCAGACTGAGAGATGCCATGCCCTAAGGGGTTGGAGGGAGTGAGAATAGTATGGAACTGGACTCTCAGCCCCAAGAACACTACAACCAGGAAGCCACTGAGGTGTGTGGCATGGTTTGCCTGGGATGACCACACACACTGTCACTTTCTCTTATTTCTTCGACTTTGTTTTTTATTACAATAAAGTACACATAACATACAGCTTACTATCTTAATAATGCTAAGTGTATAGATTAGTGGCAGCAAGTGCATATCATTGTGCAACCATTGCCCACCATCCAACTCCAGAAATCTTTTCATCTTGCAAAATGCAACCCTGCCCCTATTGAAGAACAAGTCCCCATTTCCCCTCCCTTCGGCCCTTAGAAACCACCATTCTGTTTTCTGTTTCCATTATTTACACTTCTAAGTACCTCCTGTCAGTGGAATCATGCTGTATTGGTCCTCTCTTGCCTGGTTTATTTTATTTAGCATAATGTTCTTTGGTTCCTCCATGTTAAAGCCTATGTCAGAATGTCCTTCCTTTTTAAGGGTAAATAATATTCCCTTGTATTTTTATACCCCATTTGATTCATCTGTTCATTCATTGATGGGCAACTGAGTTGCTTCCACGTTTTAACTATTGTGAATAACATTATGAATCTTGAAATTTTTTGAAACATCTTTCAGTTGCACTCGAAGAACTTAATCATTATGCACTTACTGAATACTTACTGCATGCAAAGCCTCCAGAAGAAAGAGCAGAGGACACAAAGAACATGAGTCACAATCTCTTCTGAAAAGGCGAGAATTCAGAAGGGCCTAATGAGTGACTCCTACACTGGATTAATATTCGTGCTAAACAATTGAATATAGTAACAATGATGCCAGTATTTTATGCCAAACATATCCTGCATCAACTCACTTGATTCTCAATAGCAATCACACAAGGTAGCTAGAGTTATCTCTACTTTGCAAATGTGGAAATTGAAGCATAGCACGTTCACCATTACCCAGATAGTGAATGGCAGAGCTGGGTTTGCAGCAGCATTGGCATTGCTAATGACCGAGTTCTGTTGGTCTACAGACTTTGGAAAGACTGGGTTGCTATGACATATTTCTTTTCTCTTACTACATTTTTCTCTTTGGCACTTCCTTATCCTTTCTTCTTTGCCAGTTCTAGGTAATCTTGGTTGTCTCCTCACCCAGCACTTGCTTCCATCAGAACACCCAAGCATGGCCATTGCCTCTACATGCTGCTCTCCCTGTGAGGGTCCTGTGCCATTTGCAGAGTCCAAGAACTAACATGTGGAGCAGCCACTGGCATGATTAATAACCCAGCAGAAAAGAAAATATGGGTGCTTTGAAAGAGGTCCTCTGAGAACTGAATCCCTCTTTTTTTGTTGCCTGGCTTAACTCATATACCTTCTGAGCCAGGGTGGACTAATGTGGGTCACCAAAGTGTGCCTCTAAGAAGGCTGATTCTGAAACTGCCTCTACTGCAGTCGTGTTGAGGAGATTGTGGCACGTGGAGTTAATTTTCTAAACATTTGTGACACTCCTTAGCATACTAACAGCCCGAGAAAGGCTGCCACCAAAGAAATCAATATAGCCACTTCCTTCACAATAGGAATTCTCAAACTTTTAAACTTAAGGAACCCATCTTTTAAAAATTTTATTCCATTTACTTGCCTGAAAGCACTGGTGTTATTTGGAACTACTTCGAGATAATAAGATCTGCTGCCACACAATACAGTAAACACTGAGAGATAGGAAATTTCGATAGGGCCATTTTGATGGTAGCAATATTTCCGTGTAAAGGGATCAGGTGATACTTGGAGATAGCCCAGAAGTATTTGTTGACAATATTTGATGGCAATATCAAAATATCTTCATGATCGCACCAAAATAACCATGTGAAATTAGTGTCATCAAAATGATCTACACCCTTTCTCTGAGTCACTTACTGGGCTTAGAACTGGGAATACAATGACCATTAAGTTTCAATCTGTGACCTCCATGAGCACACAGATGCCCAGGAAGGATGGGGGGTACTCATCTACAATGAACTGCAATGCAATGCCCTGTTCCCTAATTTGTGAAGGGTGATTCCAGCAATACAAACAAAGCAACAAAGCAACAACGACGGGCAGATGGGAGGGGAGGGCACATTCACTGAAGGCTGCTCAAAGGAGGCGATGCTTCTGCAAGGCTGTGATGGAGGACGAGCGGTGTGCCAGGTACATATGGGACTGTGAGGGCGTGAGTCCATTTCAGGCACAGGGATAGCACTGGCAAAGGCAAGGAGATAAGAACGCTGTGTGGCATGTTGAACAAAGAACAAATGGGAACGTGGTGGGAGATGAAATGACAGAGGGGTGGTGGCCAGGCTGTGGAGTGCTAATGCCAGCTGACATAGTGTGGACCTCCATTCTGAAGCACTTGGGGGCGGGGAGGCTCTCAGTGGTCTTGGAGCAGGGGACAGGCATGAAGACTTTGTGTAGAGGTTGGATTGGGTATGTTCATGGGGTGGGGAAAGGATGGGAAGCTGTGAGGCTATTTAAGAAGGTCTAGGGCAGGGAGTGTCGGTGAAGATGGAGAGGTGCGGACATTCTGAGGATAATTTGAAGGAAGGGCAGAAGAAAGGACTTGCAATCGTGCTGGATGGCTTCCATGTGCTCCTTCAGGTCCACACTCAGCAAGTGACCTCAATGGACTCTGTACCTCACTTCCATTGGGTTCACTTCTCCCGTTGAGTGAAATTGGAACAATTTATTCCCCTGGTGCCTTTATGGCAGGGTCACCACGAGCCATCTGTGTCCCTTAGGCTAAGTGCCACAGCTCCATGGAATTTTCTCTCCACATTCTGGAATTTTCACCCTCGCCTTGATCCAGTGACATGTGCCACAGGATACTGCATATCCCATGCTGCTTTTCTAGAAATTTCCCCAAACTCTGTGAATAGCTCCCTTTGTAAACTCTCCCAACTTCAACATATCACCTGTTGGCTGCTGGGATCCTCTTTGATAGTATTTTCCTTATTGGATGAGTGGAGAAAGGAGTCGAGCTTAATGTGCAGGATTATCAAATCACCCATTGAAATATACAGAGCTTCATTCTGTCCAGACTGTCCAGACTGTACTCTGTGTGTCTGTGTGTGTGTGTGTGTGCGAGAGAGAGAGAGAGAGAGAGAGAGAGAGAGAGAGAGAGTGTGTTAGAGATGGGGATTGCTCTTTACCTGGCAGAGTAAGATGTACTAAAGGAAACATATGGATGGACCTATGTAGCCACAATGATTAGGTCTAAAAATGGTCACTTAGCTTCTCTTTGTGCACACTGTCCCTCAGTTGCTGTTCATATAACTGAAAGCAGAGTCGATTGAGGTGAGACCAAGAGAGGGTTTCTAGGGAACAGTGTGAGACCACAGCAGGCAAAAGAGGAGAGGGCAATGAGACCCACAAGTAGAGGAGGATTCTACCAACTTAGGACAGTCTGTGTGATGGCAAGGGAAGAAAAAATGCCTGAGGAGGCCCCACCCAGTCTGCGAGCTTATCACTGCTCAGACACGCCTGATAGGGAACACTCAGATGCAGGTCAAGTTCTCTGAAACGGGGGTAGTTTGTTTAGAGCCTAAATTAGAGTGTTCAGTTTTCAATACAAACGACAGTGCTAGCCAGACAGTATCGAGAAAGCATTTTCACGAGAGACCTCGACTCTGCCACAAGCCAAAAATTTATTTCAGGAAATATGTTGTCACTAAGATGAGATTTTTCAAATATGCCCCCTGAGATAACGTGGCTGAATGAGACTTGTGGATAGGACAGTTCCATTTCTAATTCATCCTCAACATCTCTGTCTGTATGACCATCCTTTCTTTTGCATCTTAGCAGCCAAAAAAATCTCTCTTCATTTGAAAAGAGAATCTAATCATCAAGTCATGGGATAAGAAATTGATTGGGAGAATCTCTAAATATCATCAAGTTCAGAGCTGGCAAATACCTAAGCCTTCACAACTCCCATCCAATACTGGAGGTGAGCATCATGAGTTGACATGGCAGTTTCCCCACACCAATCTGTTCATAGTCTCAGAAATCTTCCCAACATAATATTCGAAACAGCCCCTATCTATTTATCTCAGTTGGCACACGAGATATCTGACATCTGCCACCTCTGATTTAATCCAACCTGCAAGACAGAGAAATAAACAGAAGCTCAGGGAGGATTTTGAAGACCTGGCTTAGAGTTGATGTTTTTTCAATTCTCCCCTTAGCTGTATCTGTACTTTATGACCCTGTCCTCTAATCACAGATGACTAAGCCAGGAGTGGGCTCCTAACACACACCAGGGCAATAATAGTCCTTCCTGAGGATTTTTCAAATTGCAATTGAAAGAAGAGAAGGACTCCTCCTTGGTGATAAGAGGCACACCATATGTGGAGACTCAAGATTATCACAACCACTATCCTGGTAGGGCAGATGGGGATAGAAAGAGAGGTAAAAACTGCCTCAGCATTAGAAGGTGGCTGTAAGGATCAATTATGGGAATCTGAGTGTGGAAGGCATCTGCCCCAAATGCCTTTTATATCTCTGACTTCTATGCCAGGTCAGGCCTCAGACCCTGGTACCCTGACCCCGAGTCCAGCATACTTGCCAAGACTCATACTTCCGTGTCCCTCCCTCTTTCTAATCTAAAGATCTTCACATCTGCCTCAGTATCAGAAGTATCATTTGAAAAGTGTTTAACTACTAATGCAGATAAAACAAGTCATTTCTCAGTTTCACTGTATCTGCAAAGCCTTCTATAATTCAACATCAAATATTTATTATTACATTTATTAAAGTTTTAATAATTTAGCATCTCTTGCATGTAAGATAGAAGCTTAGCTAACTGGTTCCCCTTTATCCAACCTGGGTCACTTCAATATTTATATTCTAAAGTCTCCATTTGAGTTTCATTTAGCAGAGGCTGTGTCTTGAGCCCTCCACCCGAGCTGACAGTTGGTGCGTGGCCCAGCCTCCCCAGTGGCAAAGACTAACAGAAATCTGGTGCTGAACAGTGTTTGAAGAGATTTACTGAGCTGGGCAAAAACTCATCCTAATAGACTTCACTTTTATTATGATCGCTAAACTAAAATGGGGAAAATATATATGTCTCCAGGCTCATTGGCTGAATGACAGGCAGCCAGAATGGAAGAGGGAGATCCAAGCAGTAGGGAATGTGGTGGCCTCTTTAGTCATGCTTCTCAGAGGGGCCTTGTTCTCCTAAGGAAACGGAGGGATATGGTAGTGCAGGGACATTCTAATGCCCAAATTCCATGAATCCAGTTGTGGGTGTCAGGGTGACTTTCCACTCATATAGTCTCCCTCTTCCTCCATTGATATTTCATATTCCACTTGCATAAAGAACTCATCCACTCAATAGACAAAATGGTCAACAGAAACTAAGATGGAAAGCCCAATGACCCTACCCTTCCACCTTCCAGAGAATCCCCCTGCCAACACAGTAATCGAGATTTACTGAGCACTCAGTCAACAGCCTAGGTTCAAATTCTAATTTTGCCACAGACTAAACTGTTTTGTTGTGCAAATACCTTAAATTTTGGTGCCTCTTTTCCTCATTTGGAAATAACAATAACTACATCACCGAGTTGTTGTGATGAGTCAAGAATTCATACCTGTAAAATCCCTAGACAGGGTCAGATACATATTAAGCACTCAATAAATGCTCGTCATTATTGCTTATGAATATGGAACTAAAAGTTTAAATATGTTATCCAGTTCTAGGATACCCAGAAACAGCTATAATTACCACTGCCATTTCCAAATAAGAGACTGAGGGTCAGTAAGGCTAAGGAACTTGCTCAAGGTCCCATAGCAAGTGGTGGAGCGGGGATTTGAACTCAGGCAGTTGGACACCAGAGCCTTCACTATTCTTTGTTCAATAGTCCAATCTCCTATGTGTTAAGCAGGTTAAGTGGAATAACTGCTTGTCCTTTGGGGAAAGGATGTTTGTGTGAGTAAATGGTGAAGGGGAAAACTGAAGGGGAAGCTTATGGGCTTGAGATTCTACCTAGCAAGGGCTGAAGAAACCCACTCTGAATCAGCATCCTCGATGGAAACGGAAATGTCCTAGGTTGCCTACCATGTATAAGTGCAAGTGTGCACAATCACACACAGCCATTAACAAACCTGCTGAGGTTATAGGGAATGCAAAGGTCACTTGTCAAGTTTTTTTTCATGATAGGAAGGAGGTATCATGAGTATCAAACAATATAAGAGCTATACAGAGGGCTTTCCTCCAGACTCTCCTCCCTGGGTCCATCCAAAGCCGTGTGTCCCCACATAATTCAGCAACTGCCTGAGGTTCACTCTCACATAACCCTCACACCCTATTGTCCTTTCCCTTCCTTAATTCTCCTATTTGTAGTTAATGTGACTGAGAAAAAAGGAGGCAGACAACCCTGGGTCTGTACTGCTTCTGAACCATGAACTGTATCTTTTTATCCACTGGTCACACTGCATCACGTGGTTACTTCCTAATTTGTATTGCGATTACTACTACCTCTCAAACTTCCCAGCATTCTTCCAATGCTGGGAAACATTTACATGAAAGGTTCTGTGCCAGTCACTCTATATTTGTTGTGTGGTTCCAGCAAGTACCATGAGAGGGAAACACACTTACCTCCACCTTCCACGTTTTCACTTGGAGGCCTAGAGAAGGGAACTGACTTGGCCCAGGTTGCTCAAGTAGCAAATTGTGGAGCCAGCATTCACATCCTGGTCTCATTGACTCCAAATTCTGTATCTTTCCTATTCTTCCTTCCCTTTCTGGTCCTTATATTTCTAGCACCTAGCACAATGTTCCACCACACAGGCAAGTACCTGGCATGCATCTATTGGAGATTTCACCTTAAGATGCATGCTCCATGTTTCTGGAACACATTGTTTCTGATAGGGATTCTGTCTGGGCCCAAGGCAGATTTCTGAATCTGGAGTCCTCATCCAAAAGCATCTGCAGGGGACCTGTAGCATTGAACAAAGTGTTCTCAAATGCCTTCACAGTTAAGAAAAGGGGAAAAACACTAGGCATGTTCTGGCTCCTGTCCTTCTTTCACTGCATCCTCTGCCACATATCCCACACTGCTACTCTTCAGTCAGATTGAACTGGAAGCTCCCTCACTGGGCGTGCCACTTCAAGACCCTGAACCTTGCCCAGGGAGAGGACATCTGTGAGTGATTTTCTTGTCAACACTCACTTGTGACCTGTTCTGATTTTTCCCTAGGGAACTATCCTGTCTGTAATCTCAATCCACATAGTCAAACTCTCCTTCAGCCTTGCTGGTTTCAAGGATGAGTTAATGACCCAGGTCTGGCTAACTAAAGCACTCAGTCCCTTTAGGCATTGGTTTGGGATATTGGTCAATGTCCCAAATGAAACCAAGTGGAAGCATCATACCCTGAAGATGAGGAATGTGAACTCAAGTGTCAGGCTCTCAGAATTCACACCCTGGTGCTGCCACTTACTGGCTTTGTGACCTTGAGTCACAAGTTACATGACCTCTTTGGGCCTCACATATTCAGTGGAGCTCATAATGGGTAAATATTAAGTGACCTCATCTGGAACCGGCTACATAAGGATGAACTATTATTGCTACTACACCGTGCTGGGATCTTTGCTTAACCCATTGAGCAAGAAGTCATCTCTTACCCCGGCAGTGCTAAACTCAGGTTGTAAGCCTGGAATAGAAGGTGAAAGTGTTCCTAAAAAGTCAATCAACCCAGAGAAAAAACAGAGAGATGAGGGCTGAAAAACAGACAGGAATTTTGAGTCCCAGCAGCATTTGGGAGCTATGTCAAAAGCTATTGTCACCCTGGAGTTCTGAAACCTTTATATCTTTTGCTTTCTGTTCAAGTCAGGGGACTTATTTCTTGTCTTGTTACCTTGTACACAGACTTTAGTGGACATCAGAATCAACTGGGACCTTGTTAAACAGTTTGTTGGGCTATCCTCTGAAATTTCTGGTGTAGGATGTGTATTAGTCTCTTGTGGTTGCTGTAACAACTCACTACATGCTGGAGTGGCCCCTAAAACAACAGTAAGCCCAAAACAGTATCAGTGGGCCAAAATCAAGACCATACTCTCTGTGGAAGCCCTGGGGTTTATCTGGGATTATCTGGGTTTTCCTCTACCAGCTTCTGGCTGTGGTTAGCATTCTTTGGTTGTGGTACATGGCTCCAAGCTCTCACTCCTTCTTAACTTGACTTCTCGTATGTGTGTCAAATTTCTCTCTACTGCTCTCTTAAAAGGGCACTTGCTGTGGTATTTTGGGCCCAAACAGATAACTCAGGATAATCAACCTATCTTAAGATTCTTTTTTGGTCTTTTTCTTTTTTTAAATTTTATTCTTTTTAGTTATATTTACGATTCTTAACATTTTCAAAGTACTTTATTCCAAATAAGATAACATTTACAAGTTCTGGGATTTATAATCTGATACCTTTGGGATCATTATCCATCTACCATAGATAGAGTCTGTGAATTTGCATTTCTAACATGTTTCTCTATAATACTGATGTTGCTGGTCCCGGGATCACAATTTGAGAACCAATGACCTCCTGACTTTTTGCATCCTTTGAAATTTGGCTCAGAGGCTCTCATCTCTGTGAGAACTTCCTTTTAACCTGTAGGTGAGTCTGACCACCTGCACCTTTGTGTCTTGTCTCTGCCTTGAAATTTCTCTCTATCCTCTTCAACTATCACAAGGTACATCATTTTATTTGTAACTTTGTCTCATTTAATAAAAATAAGATCCTTGTCTTGTTTTTCTTCTGTATCTCCAATACTTAGCCTGCTGTATAATAGGTGTTCAATAAATTCTCAATACTTGGACTTGAAAGGCCAAAAGAACAAGGAGACATTCTTAACTCTATTTAGAACTAATTCAATGTGAAAACTATCACCAAGTGAGCAATGCTGGCTTGCATCTGATATGCCATTATTCTTTTAACATCGTTCCAGAATTAACAGCATTTCACCATTTCATTTTTATTGATTTGAGATCATAGAAAAATCACTGAGAAGCTCTGAAAGCTGGGCTTTGTGGATGATTATTATTCTAACTATAATAGCTATTCTCACATTTCTCTTACAAGAAGAACCAGCTCCAGGTGAATTGTGTAGAAGGCCCGGTGTGGAGTCGTAAGTGTTGTTCTACCATGCTGCTCTCTCCACAAGTGACTATTATCTCATCTCTCAAGTTAGTCTCTTATTCCGTGCTCCTCTCTAAGCCACGAGACTCCTGAAGTCAGGGGAGGGCCCTATTCATCTCTGTACTCCTATGGTCCTGGCACAGTGCCTGGCACACAAGAGGGTCTCGGATAGAATTTTTCAGAATTGAAAGGAATCTGTATGAAATTTAGCTAGAGTTTGCATCTCCACTGTGGTAGCTGGTATCATTAGTGTCTCCAGTGGAAAAAAAATTTCTCATTCCCAGCAGCTTCCTGCTGAGGCAGGTTGGAGAACAGGAGCCATCAGGGAAGAGTTCTCTTCTTTGACCCTTCCACCCCTCAGACTTGAAAATCTTCCTCTCCCACCTTAGATGCTACACAGCTAAATCTCATGTGCAATTCATGGTTAATCTCCAATGTTCTTTCTCCTGAGAATAATCACCTAATTTCTTTGCCCAGGAACTTGATGTTTCTTTTCCAACCTCTCAAAGTGCTCTATGTCTACCCTATAGGTGACTCTTCACTCATTCCATAAATACATTCATGTACTTAAAGCCAGAGACCTGGAAGACTGTAGTAGTGTGTGTGTGTGTATCTGGGTGTGCACAGGGATGAGTGCAAGCCCTCAATACTAAGATGCTATTGATTTTAAAATGCATCATTGACTGAATACAGCCTTTCAACAAAAGAAAGAGAAAAGAATGAAAAAGAGAAAAAGAACAAAAAATTCACTATGCTGCCATATATACCATAACATGCATAATAACTAATGCCTCTTGAATTAGCCATGTTCCAAATTCAGGACTTAACCTGTATCGTGCCATTTGACCTTCACCTTTCTCTTATATGATTTAAATAATCTTTTTTTTTTTTTTGGTACTGGGGATTGAACCCAGGGGCACTCCACCACTGAGCCACATCCCCAGCCCTATTTCGTATTTTATTTAGAGACAAGGTCTCACCGAGTTGCTTAGGGCCTTGCTAAGTTGTTGAGGCTAGCTTTGAACTCACAATCTTCCTGCCTCGGCCTCCCAAGTGCTGGGATTACAGGCATGCGCCACCACGCCTGGCTTAAATAATCTTTTCTTACCACCAACCTTAAGGGTAAACACAGCCATAGAAAAATCCATGCATTAGGCAAGTGGTGGAGTGAGGATTTGTACTCAAGAGGTTCAGCTGGGTTCCATATCTTATGACTTTAAGCAGTGAACTTTACATTTAATAAGTATACAACGTAGAAAAAAATATGCAACTTGAGAAAGTGCTAGTAAAAATGTTCATGCAACCACCATTGAGATTAAGAGGTCAACCGTCATCAGCATCACACAAATCCCTTAAGCTCCCAAAGAAATCCCCATCCTTCCTTTCTTCTAAACAAAAGACCAGTTTTTACTAATTATTAACACTGGTTTTTAAAAGAATATGTATATATATTCTCTTGTGACTAGATTCCATAATTAAGTCTGATATTTGTGAGATTCATACATGGTCCACTGCATGGCAGTTGTTTTCCCTCATTTTCGTCATTAATGGTATCCCATTGTAGGATTATCTCCTAATGTATTTATCTATTTTTTTTTGTTGATGGATATTTGTGATTTTTCCAGCTCTTTGGAAAATGTGTGCTACTATTAGTATTCTTTTTAGTATTATTTGTGGTATATAGACACACATTTCTGTTAGACATAGTCTTAAGGGTGGAATTGAGGGGTGATAAGGTATGTGTATACTCTACATTAGATACCACAGTAGATAGTGCTCAACAGGTTTACATGGTGGTCACACTAATTTATATTCCTATGGTAAGGATATGAAAGTTCCAGTTGCTCCATGTGCACACCAACATTTGCCATTATTAGTTGTTTTCAATTTAGCCATTGTGGAGGGTCACAGCTAGACATTTGACTGTTCTACCTCTGGCAGAGTGAGGTCTCCATCTTTCTCAAGACCTTGTCACAGATGGAAAATACAAAAATCAACTTTGATTTTTCCTCTCCAACCCTACTGCAATGCTTACCTCTGTCTCCCCTGACCTCTGCTTTCCTAGAGTCTTTCCTCTAATCTCCTGGTTGCATTTCCATGGTAGCATTATTGGCTATCTATAATTATGATCTACTCTTTTTCAATTTCTAACATATCTCCTGACTGGAACTTATTAATTCCTTGAACACCCATGATATGCTCGCCTGGGCAATGTCATGTCAAACAAGGTTTATTAGTGCAGCTTGGAAAACTCAATTTAGCACGGTTCCTTTCAAATGGAGATGCTTGCAATGTTTTATCCACCCTTGCAGAGCAGAGGTCTAAGCATGGCTTTGTCACCTACTAGAGAAAGCATCACTTGTGCCTCTGGTTTATTTATTTATTTTTGATCTTCACAATGAAAATCATAGCCTCAACCCATGTAGCTGATGCAAGCATGGGAGGAGATAGTGTTTGTGACGTATTTGGCACATAAGATATGATGGATGGATGTCAGTGCTTGTTATTACACTCTGTGAAGCAAGGCACTGTTATTATCCTTATCCCATAAAGGAAAGGAAGCTTAGAGAGTTGAACTTGGCTGAGATCACATTTCGCACTTATGGGAGAGATAGCATTCTCATCCAGCCATTTGCATCTCCAGAGCAAGTGACCAATAACCAGTCTGACATCTGCCTTCTCTCTTCACTGAAATAGGGCAATATCAACAGTACATAACCACCAACAGTCAGCAAAGACCTTCTTTCAGCTGATTTCAGACAAGGTCACTAGGTCTCTTTGAGAATGGTCTTTCAACCAGATGGATGTTCCTTGCTCCAACTTCAAAATATATGATACAGGAGACTTTTTCATAGGCTTCCCTCAAGTTTCACCAACTTCAATTACATAAAACATGGAAATAATAATAATCTTCCATGAATCAATTTGTGTGTGCCGGTGTACATGTGTAAAACCACCTTAGTTCCTTAGTTAGTAGTAATTACTCTTTCATTTTCTAAATAAATGGTATCCTTTCATTAATCTATTATTTTCCAAACAATCACTTTTGGGAAATAGGAAGAGACCGAAAAAAGTGACCTTGTGAAAGGTGACAGGTGAGAATAAATATATGGAAAACTAGGAGAGCTGGGACTAGGAGCTCTCTACCAAAATGCCAAGGACATACTGGTAGTGATTCAGAATGATCCAAAGGCAGCATGGAGTAGTGGTACTTAAGGGGGCCATGCTGACTTTTATAAGTCAGTCAGCTGTGTGAAAGGCAGATTTAGAAGAAAAGCTAGAATTCATTTTTGGCAACATCAAAATTTCTATAAGGCTTTCTTCAACCAAATTGAAAGAAAAGAAAAAATCTTCACTAGAAAGCTCCAGAATGGGACTAGGATCAGTCCTAAAACCATTGAATTAATTAAATCAATAAGCATTTAGTAGTTGTCCAATTCGTACTAGGAACCAGAGATTAAAAGCTAAATAAGTTATTTTCCTTGACCTTGAGAAGTGCATCACATAATGGCACAGAATGATGTGCAAACAACTAATTAGAACACAGTAAAGTAAGTCTATAATGAAGTTCTCTACAAGGTGCAAGATGTGTAAGGAGAGATACAGCCACCATCCTTTCATGAATAAAGAACAAAGAGATTTGGTCTCTGGACACTCAGATTTCATGGATTAGCCCAAAGTCCATCCTCAGTACCAGAACCACAGTAGAAAGCATCCCATTCTCCAAACTCAGGCCTTCGTGACTCTCCAATGTACCGTCAAGTAATGACTTTTTACACAGTAAATTCATTAATAATCCCACAGTGAGTGAGACAATATGTTAGCCTCTCTTATATTTTATAAAATCCCAAAATGAGAGCAATGATGTTATAATATGCGGCACTGAGCCCCAGCAATGGAGAGCACTCTTAGGAGTTTAGGAGCATGGTATAGTTGACTGTGTTTTTCACATCCACCATCAGCTGAATCCATCAGCAGTCAGAGGTCACTCCTGCACAGGAGTTCTTGTGATCCTGAAACTGAGGAACTTCCAGGGCTCCAAGAAGTCCTTGGTCCTGGAGATGATATCCCTACCTGACATCTGCAGGATCTTCTGTGACGAGCACATCTGTCTTGCAACTGGCCAGGGGATTGATGGACAGCTCCACAGGTGGAACCACAAAGCTTTTGCTCACAGGAAGCCAGAGGCCTTGGCCCAAGCTGAAAGTAGACCTGTAATGTAAGAGTTTCCATTGGGGAACTCCCTGGGAAGCAGAGAGCAAAAAGAAAAAGGGGGCCCACTTCCCATCCCTTCTAGGGCATTTTCTACCTTCTCCACCCCCTTAAGTCCCCTATATCCCCCAAGGCACAAGTTTGGCTAGATTGGCCCAAATATGATCATTTTTAAATCAGCTTATCAGTGTGCCCATGCATTGCTTTGCATTTCTAGTTTTCTTTTCCTGGGAAAACAGTCAACTCTGAAGACAGGGACTATTTCAGCTCTCCTTTCCCAATAGTCTCTACACCCAGTAGTAGTGCCACAAATGACTGCCAAGTCAGCAGGAGCAGACTGGCATACAGGCCAAGAGCATGGACTCAGAGTCAACTCAAACCAATGGCTGATTCCCAGGACTGTCACTTAATTTTCTCTATGTCTTTAACTGCTTAAGTTTTGAGGTTTTATATGAGATTTTGTGGAGGTGCTAGGAAGAGATTCTATGGCTATTTTTTTAAACCACCAGAATAGATAATTAGTTATATCTCCTCCAGTTCAGGTACCCAAATCTATAAACCTATGTGCCAGACAAATGGGAATTAGATTCCCATAGCAACCTGGGCTGTGAAGGTGCATTAGTGCCAGCAAGAGTTCTCTTAGTCAGTGCAGCTCAGAGGTGCACAGGATAGATAGTCTAAGGATGCACAACCATACTTCCAAAGAGACATTTCTCTATTCCCTACCATTATAATACCCCAATAAGACTGTCAACTCACCTGAGAATCTTTTCAGGGGCTTGCTCCCCTGTCACCAGATCATAGCCCCTCTCAAGTGTCGTGTAAGGCCAAGGTCTGTGGAAACCAAGGGAAAGAAAAAGGGAGCGGAGATGTCATTAGTCAGAAGCAAGCAGAATTCATATCTGGATAGCTGCTCAAATTCTAGAGGTGATTACTGGACAAGGTTTCTATGCTACAAAGGAGTATCTCCATTTAACCAAAGGACTCAGCACTTATGTAAAATTCACTTGCCCATGTTTGAGTGCCTGTAAGAAAACCTGATTCCTCCCCAGACCACGTAAGGAAGCATTCATTGATCACTCCTTGTTTGGGTGGGTGATTTAAATGTCAGCCTTTGTGCTTTAGAAGATTCATCAATCATGTACCTTTAATTCTATAATGTGATTCAGTGGGAAAATAGGATTTGCTTCCCACTAGGGTCTTCAGAAGCACATCTGTTGCAGAGAAAGAATCCTCCCTGTAGAGAGTTTTGGGCAATCAGTAACACAACAGAGGAGGTAGGGACAGGTCTACCACTGCTTCATTCCCAATGTCCTGTGCCACTCACCCTTCACTCTGTCCCCAGTCACTGCGCACACACAGGTGTCTGTGAACGGGGTCAGGGGCATAGCCTTCGTGACAGCTGCATTCTCCTGGAAGCAAAACAGAAAGGAAATCTTGTGAAATACCGCCTCTCAAAATAGGCTTTTCCCTGGTGCCTTGCTTTTCTGGAAAATAAAGTGAACTGCCACTTTCAGAAAAGGCCCATGAACAAAGGTTGTTTTGGCTCATGGGCCACCATGGTTCATGAAGAGTTTATCCACTTGCACATTCATTTGTTCACTCACTCGTCTATCCATTCAATAGGACCTTGACACACTCTGCCAAATTCTCAGCTCAGCACTAGAGACACAGGGACCAAAGCTGCAACCTGGTAGCTGAAGGCGTTCACAACTTGATGAGGGAAACAGGAAGTGACCAGAGTACCACAAATGGAAGGATCAATTTTCAAATAATTAAATCATGATAAAGTGTATTTATTTAAATATGAAAACAAAAATTGAATTCTCTCCACCTGAATGAACAAGACTTGATCAAATACTAAGTCGAATACTACCTCGTCCAAGAAACTGTCAAGTTTCTCTTTAGGAGAAATAGATTTTTGCCTGTGGTCCCTGGTCTTATGTATTTTGTTTGGTGTTTATTTTAAAAATTTTAGCTTGTTTCTGTATGATTTGGATCTGAAAATGTCCCTAAATGCTCAAATGCTCGTCCCCATTGCAGCAGTGTTCAGAGGTGGAGACTTTGAGTGTTAAATGGCTCATAAAGGCTCTTAGTATCAATGGATTAAACCATGGACGAATTCATAATTTTATTGAACTGTGAGGTAGTAGTGTAAATTGGAAGATGTGGGGCCTAGTTGAATGGAGTGGGTCCATTGAGGCATGCCCCTGGGGTTTCCATCTTGTCCTTGGCCATTTCCCTTTATCCCTCTTCCCTGCCACCATGAGGTGAGCATCTTACTCCACCATGCCCTTCTCCCATGTAATGCTTTGCCACAGGCCCAGAAAAAGTGGAGCCAGTTGACCATGAATTGAAAATTTTGAAGCTAGAAGCCAAAATAAATCTAATTTCTCTAAATTATTTTTCTCAGGTATTTCATCACAGTGAAAAAAGCTGAGTAACTCAATTTTCCTCTCTCCTCCCAGACTTCCTACCCACCTCCTCTCTTGTCCTCTTTCCTTCTATCTCATCTCTTTCAATCACTTTTCTTCCTTACATCCATCCATCCATCCATCCATTCATCCATCCATCCATCCATCCCCTCCATGTCTATCTGGTGGCATGAATGCTTGCTAGCATTCCACACTGAAATATATTCTCCTGTTGGCCAAAGTTCATTTCAGTTGCCTAGTGCATATTCCATTTCCTAGTATATTTTTAAAGTATGGAATCCTTAAAGAGTTTTCAGAAGCTCTCTGTCCTGCCCTCTGTCTGTTAATAATTTCTGCTCTAATGTGTACTTCTCAAGGTAGGGGAATCTTTTTATTTTTTTAAATTCAATTATTTATTGCCCCCTAAGGTGTATTAGTGGAATGTTCACAGATGTTTTACCAAAAATAGATTCTGTAAAAAAGGAAATAACTTTGGAAAATACTATGTCCTTCTTTAGAGCCAGTGGAGCTTGATTTTCCATGAGGGTGATACATATGGTTGTCCCCAACTCTTATTACTTTGAGAGGTTTGCTGGTGGAACAACTCATAGGATCAACATTCTGTGGAACACATCCTGGGAAATGCTGGTAGGAACTGCCCTGGCTGTTCCTACACACAGTGGCTCAGCCCACTGTGTAGAGTAGAGTTGGAACACAACAATGTAAATGAATGAATAATTAACGATCTGCTGTGGCTCTGATAAATTTCCAGCTATTGCTGTCAGACTGCCTATTTCCTATCTTTTGGTGATCACACACACATACACACACTCACACATGGATGCATATATACATGTGCATACACACACACACACAAGAACCAGAACCCTTCCATCTTACAGTGATTCTGAGTGGCCTGACCCAAGAGTTTTCAAATTATGTCCATGGAAATGCATTGTTCAATGTGGGGGATTTATGGACTTTCGATTTTGAGTTTTCATTTTCCTTAAAGCATTTCAGTTTTAATCTCTTTATAATAAAAAAAAGACAGGTAAACATTCTGATGTTGCATACCAAAATTAAGGACACTGCATCGTCATATTAACTCAGTTGGTCAGGTAAACTTATTTTATACAGGTCTCATAAAAAAAAATGTCTCCCATCATCTTTATTTCATGGAAGAGGATGTGGAGTCTATGAATCAGGTGCTATTAAGCTCATGCTATTTGCAATGACACAGCTTGTGTCTCAGGATTCTCTCAACCTTGTACAACTAAAACAAGAACCTAGGTGATGCAGGTTCTACAACTATCACCCATAATTCCTAATTTCTTTTTTTATTGGTTCTTTTTAGTCACATATGACAGCAGGATCCATTTTGATATAATTATACAAGAGTGGAATATATCTTATTCTCATTAGAGTCCCATTCTTATGGATGTACATGGTGGTGGGATTCATTGTGTTGTTTTCATAGATGTATATGGGAAAACTATGTCAGATCTAATTTCAAAATGTTTGTATTCATCAAATAACCTGCCTGTTTTCACTGATGAACTATAAATATAATGCAGTGGATCTTATATGAGGCATTCTAGTATTAAAAAGGAAAATCTCACTTATTTATGTATTGCAGTGCTATTTAATCTGTGTACCATCAGCACCTAGCAAGTATTTGGCAAATAGCCTGGTTCATAAATACTGGCTGAACTGAAGTGGCAGTAGAACAGAATATGGAGCGAAGAATGGGTCAGAGAGAGTATCTGAAATATTCATGACAAGATTGTTGAAAGACAGAAGGAGCAATGGAACAGAGAGGTCTCTGGTTTCTTTTCTCTGGCTACTTGGTGAACCATGAGGAGGCTGTCCCTGGGCAGGAATGCTCTCTGTAACACTGCCCTCCACCCCCAAGCCAGAGGTCTTCCACCAGGTGGGAATGCTGTAGGTGTGTGCAACCCAGTGGAATGACTGTTGCCAAAGGTAGGGATATGGAGGGAAAGAGCTGAGAGCCTTGAATTTGGATGGGAGTAATTTACCAAGCAGGGTAGGGTGGGAGTCACTAATGATGTGTTAAAATGCAACCGCCCCTTCATGAAATATTCAGCACCTTAAACATGTCTAATATTAAAGATTAAAAGTCCTGGGATTTGTCCTCGAGACTCCCAGGACTGATTTATGATCTGCCAAAAGCTGCAGACCTCATGATTCATAATGGGAGAGGTAAAATGGTTACTGTGGGCAAAGGGAAGCCAGGCTGGGGTGGCAGAAAGATGCTCCTTTGTCATGGAAAGGGCAGAGACTGAGGTTCCTCTCTCTCCTATCAGTGACTCTGCAGGTAAGGGCACAGCTCATTGCCCCTTCCCTCTTTTTGGAAATATTGGCAACAATAAGACATCTATTCAGACACCCTGCTACATTTTTATTTTCCTCGTTGTGTGCTTACTAAACAAGTTTTTATTGACTGGGGATGGATCATTAATTACTGTCACACATTATACAACAAAAATGTATTTTTAAAATGAGAAATATCCACCACAGGGATCCCCATAAAGCTGCCTGGAGAACAGGAAGTAGGCAGAACGGAGAGCCCATGACTGTTGGGGGTAGGTGGCAGAATGGGGTTCATGCTTCACATTCCCTCTCTGTAGTTGTGTGACCTTGGGGACGTTGCTTTACTTCTTTGGTCTCTGTTTTCTCATACACAGAATGGAAACAATAGTAATGTCTCTATCTCAAAGTAGTGATGGAAGAAAAAGTTGAAATAGTGAAAAGTGTTATCTCACAGCTCAATAGACAATGAGCTTATGGTTAATAAATTAGTTTCCACCCCTTTTCCTTTAATTCCAAGATGGCCCCAGGGTTTTGGTGTATGGCCATATATTAACTCTAGGTTCTCAAGTAAATTTCCTCCTCTATGGGCTTTAGTTTTCTCAGCAGCAAAACAAAAGGTTGTATTAGATGTCTTTCACATTTGAGCACACCAAGAATCAGTTGTTTGTATTGCCTTTCTGAATCCCTAACATCTGTTCTCTGGACACTGGTTTAGCCACAGCCAAGATCATTCTTAGCAGTGGGCTGGGTGTCTCTGGCAAGATCTCCATCAATGCCACAGCTATTGGCTTTATTGACTCCCATTTTGTATTTTGCTGACTTAGCTAACTCTCCACTATTTGCAACCAAGCATTTCCTACGCTAAGATGCTCTGACAGTTAGGGCTGGGGGTTATTAACCCCTTCCCTGGGTGACTCCTTTCTCCAACTCTGCCTCTGCACCCGCCAGGCAGCCAGGCTGTCAAGGAACAGCTTCCCTTGGAACACCTACAGTCCTTCAACCCTTTCACTACAATGGAAGATTCTTGACGGAAGGTGTTATACCTACCTGGGTCACTATTGCATCTCAAAACCAGCTGCAATGCCTAAGACATAGCAGGCATTCAATGAACAAAAGTTAAATAAGTGAAAGCACATATTTTAAAGTAGTAATGCCTATGCCAAAGGAATAGGGAAGTAATTTTTATTTGTCCTTTCCCTCACTAAACTGGGAGTTCTTGATTGCAGAAACATTTTCTTAATCATCCTTATCTCAATGAAGAGTATAGTACCTGATGAAGAGTAGGCAGCTCATTTGATGAGTGGATGGATGGATGGACAAATTAGTTAATATGTAAATATATTATACTTGTCATGAACTCAGGCTGAGTTCATTTAGAATAATGATGACTTTGCTAAGGACTATAAGAAACTTCCATCCATGAAAGGTATTTGCTAGGGAAATGTGGGCTGTAAACATAAATGCTCATAAAAGGTCCATAACAGAATTCTACTCCATATCAGAGCAGGAAATGCCTTTAAAGGTCCTCTAGTTCATCTTGCTGGCTTCACTTTTCAGACGGAAACATAGAAGGGATTTGACGGAATCACTGGATTGACCTCTGACTCAGCCAGGATTAGAACCAGGGCTCTTGGCCACTGGAACCAGTATTCCTTCTGTTGCATTGGTGATATTAATTATTCTATGTACTTTGAAGTCTTTCTAGAAATTTTTTTGCTCTTTGTGCTCCTATGACATTTCTAAGCTTTCTATAATGAGAATATTACATTTCCAAGCAGGTACTATAAAAAAATTAAATGAATTTGAAATATCCTTAAGCACATTAAAAACATACATTTATATGTGGTTAATAATGCAGACCTCAAAAAGTTTAATCTCTTCATTAAAGTGGTTCCCATAAGGGAATTCAATTAAGTGAATTTCTATCATGGTACTTACTAAAACTCTGTATCTTCAGCTATAGATGAACTGCGTTGGTTTTAAAATATTTACTCTTTCTGTCTCCCAGGTCCCATTTATTGAGTTCTCATTTTATGTTTCACGCACTCTGACTCTATAAAATCTTGGAGAAAAACAAGAGAACCCCTTGCTAATGGGCAAGCTGGGTTCATCCTGGATGGTGCTCTTCCAAGTCACTTCGAAGTAGTCAGTTCCTTCCTGCAAACCATCTTCAGACACTGGGCCTTGGAATCCTTTTATCCTGGATTTAAATCCTGGATCTGCCACTCAGAACCTGGATGATCTTGATCAAATTGCTTCCCCCTCCTCTGGGCCTTTTTCCTTATCTGTAGCAAGGATGACATGTATTGCCAGAAGGTTCAAGAGACAGATTTGAAAAGGCTCAGCACACTCTTTGGCCCATTTCTTGTGGCTGAGAATATAGTGAATTGTGGTCTGAGTTCTTATTATTGTTCTTGGGTGGGACCAGTTCCAAGTATGTTAGCTTTTGGTGTCTGTGACTGAAATACCTGATGGGAACAACTTAGACAATGAAAAGTTTATCTGGATTCATAGATTCAGAGGTCAGCACATGGTCAGCTGACTCCATTGCTATCGGCCTGAGGTGAGGCAGAACATCAAGGCAAAAGGGTGTGGCAGAAGAAAGATGCTTAGGTCATGGTGGCCAGGGACAAAATATAACCCCCAAAGGCATGCTCCCAGGGATCTACTTCCTCCAGCCACATCCTACCTGCCTATAGTTGTCACCTAATAGAATAATCTTTTCAAATTATTAATCCATCAAATGAATTAATCCACTGACTGGGTTATAGCTCTCATAATCTAATCATTTCACATCTGAATGTTCCTACATTAGCAGGAACCATGGGGGGGGGGGGACACCTCATCTTCAAACCATCATACCAAGGTATGCCTTTTACAAAGCCAAAGGGATTTCAGTTTCTGTATCTATAATTTGAGGCATTTTAAATGAGACAATCCCTAAAAGTGTTCTCTACCCTTCCAGAACCACTACCATCTGCTGTCTGTGTCCACGGCACCTCCTGCTTGAAGGAGGTACAGGCAGGCAAGGCGAGTCAAGAGGCTGCTGCCTCCCTTGCTCCCCGCAGCTCACAGGTGCTCACAGCCTGTCTGTGGGAGTGCTGGATAGGTGCAAAGCCTTCCTCCCGAGCCCGCCTGGCTGACTGGCTCCCCTCCTTCCACTCCGTCATCCTTTTATGATTCCATTTTCACTTGCTTCCAACTCAGTCATCACTTATCATCACAGGCCAGACACACAACCTGCTGTTCACTTTCCTATTTACTTTTCTTGTCCCTGTGGCTTGGAAAGACATTTCTCCGGGCCCTCAGAAGAATAAGCACAGCATTCTTGTCTGTTCTGATTCTGAATGGGCCATTCTGGGCCTCTCTGCCTATGTGTCACTGGTGCCCAGCTCAGGGCCAAGACACATGGTGGGGGAGGCTTGGACTGGACATAACATTACTGAGGGCCAGCTTACTGCTCTCAGTGATGGAAGATACCTGATGTATGTCATGACATGTGGCAATCACTTAGAGGAAGGTACAAATGCTCTCATTGTAAAATAAGGAAGCTGAAACTCAACTAATCACTTGCCCCCAAATCATAGAATCAGATCTTAAAGCTCATGGTCTTTTACACCACTATGAATGTCAGAACAATAATCAAAACCACAGGGACGATAACAAGGATATCAGCGTTTAATTTGACAATGATTATGTGCTAAATATTGTGGGTAAGGAAAAAAAGCAGGGACCTTGAATTTACCTGCACTTAAATTATCATCCTACAGCTTTTAAGGTTCCTCTATAACTAAAGGTTAAGCCTTGTTCTTCACAATTTCCCCTGTTCAAATGTATAATTTTATGTGAGGACTGTCTTGAATTCATATTATACCTATATAATGATGGGTGGTTGAATTGATTTTCTACCAGCAGGGATAAGCCAAGAGGTAGTGCTGTACTTTGAATCTGGAATGCCCTCCAAGAGCTCATGTGTTGGAGACTTGAACCCCAGCTGGTGGCAATATTGGGAGATAGTGGAAACTTTAGGAGGTGAGGTGGGGTCTATTTGGAAGAGGTCCCTTGGGGCATGATCTTTAAGAATTGATTTTGTCCCCAGTTCCTTGCTCTCTTTCCCACTCTCTCTGATTCCCTGCTGCTAAGAAGTGAGCAGCCGTGTTTCACCATAATTTCTCCATCATGATGTTCTGCCTTACCACAAACCCACAGCAATGGAGTACGCTAACCATGGACTGAAATCTGTGAAACAATTAGCCAAAATAAACGTGTCCTCCTCTATGTTGATTTTCTCAGGTATTTTGTCATAGCAACAAAAAGCAGATTAAGACATTGGTGCTGAGAAGTGGAGTTGTTGCTGACTTTACAAGAGGTTCAGAAGCCTTTGGAACTGGTGTGTGAGAAGAATTTGGAAATGCTTGGAGATGCAGGATAGAGAAGGCTTAGAATGTTGTAAGTGGAGGTTAATGGACAATTCTGTTGTGAGCTCACAAGACCAGAATGCTAATAGGAATGTAGAAAGCAAAGGCTGTGCTCATGAGGTTTCAAATGGAAATGATGACTTCATTGTGAATTGGCATAAAAACAATACACGTTACATTCTGGCAAAGAACCTGTATACATTTTCTCCATTCCTTGAGACTTTACGTAAACATGGGTTTAAAGGTCATGGATTAATTAAACGAGTGGAGGAAATTTCAAGGCAGCACAGTTTTCAGGTTGTATCATGGGTAAGCCTGGCAGTGTTTAGCCAGATTTTTAGTGAGAATTGGGAGCAAGATACACAGTGGGAAGATTGGAAAAACTTGGCAGTTTGACCAGAAAAGTGCAAGTAAAATTGGAGCCAAGGAGGGTGTGGTGGTTGAAAAGATTAGAGCCATTAAAATATAAAAACTGATACTTTGCACCAGGACAATATAAAAGATAGCTTGGAGACATCTCAGACATTGGCCAGACCTCACCCATCACCCATCACATGCTCAAACACATCAAAGTTTAAACTCCTTTGAAAGACTCTGCTTTGCGAAAAGATGACCAGGGTATCCTGTTCCCACAGGGCTGCCTGGGGAATTATCTTCCAGGTTCTCTTTCACCATGTTCAGCCATCCAGGCATACAGAGGCTGCTGCAGCCCTGATCACAGGAGCCTGGCTCTTGCTCCCAATGGCAGGAGACCTTAGCATCATCCATGGGGTGCTGGTTCTGCAGGCTTGCAGGATGCAAGTGTTATGGGATCACGGAGACCTCAATTCAGATTCAAAGGAAGGCTGAGAAGGTTAGGCAGTGTGTGACAGGGTCTGGGATCCTGAAGGTAGGCCTTGAAAGGGTCACATGTGAAGCTATCAGAAGGAAGTCAAAGTTGCCATGGAGACCCCAGGATGTTGGAGATGTCAAGAACATGGAATGTCTGCCAAGGAAACAAGCAAGCAGCAAGCAGAGCGAGCCTAAGAAGAGGCCATTGGACTGCAATGGGCACATCCACAGCACAGGGAAGGGTCGCCTGTTCCCTTTCAAGCCCACATGTGCCCCAGATGCTGGGCAAGGAGGTACAGGAATTTTACCCTTTTGGGTTTCATTCTTGCTTTGGTT
Source organism: Glaucomys volans (assembly GCA_020662805.1). NCBI lineage: Eukaryota > Metazoa > Chordata > Mammalia > Rodentia > Sciuridae > Glaucomys > Glaucomys volans. The sequence continues at coordinate 24,990 of JAJEJO010032696.1, forward strand.
TAATCCTGTCTTGGTACTCTCCTATTCCTCTCATTTGGAATAGGAATGTTTACTTTGCCTGTCCCACCACTGGATTTTGTAAGCGTGATATTTTCTTTTTATTTCACAGGAGCTCACAGCTAAGAGTTCATCTTAAGCCTCAGAAGAGACTTTGGATGAGGACTTTCAAGCAATGCTGAAACCAATGAGATTTTGAGGACTTTTACATATGGACTAAATTCCTTTTTCACTGTTACATGGGCATGAACCTTTGGAGTCCAGAGGCAGAATGTTACAATTTGAGTTTAGAATGTCCCTCAAAAGTTCGTGTGTTCTTTATGTAGCCTGAAAAACTCAAACAACACCAAAAAAACCCCCAAATAATCCAATCAATAAATGGGCTAAAGAACTGAATAGATACTTCACAGAAGAAATACAATTGATCAACAAACATATGAAAAATGTTCAATATCTCTAGCAATTAGAGAAATGCAAATCAAAACTACTCTAAGATTTCATCTCACTCTGTTCAGAATGGCAATTATCAAGAATATAAGCAACAATAAAAGTTGGCAAGGATGTGGGGAAAAGGTACACTCATACATTGCTGGTGGGAATGCAAGCTGGTGCAACCATTATGAGAAGTCATATGGAGATTCCTCAGAAAACTTGGAATGGAACCACCATTTGACCCAGCTCTCCCTCTCCTTGGTTTATACCCAAAGGACTTAAAAAAGCATACTACAGTGATGCAGCCACATCAATGTTTATAGCAGCTGACCTACAATAGCTAAACTATGGAACCAAGCTATGTGTCCTTCAACAAATGAATGGATAAAGAAAACATGGTAAATATACACAATGGAATATTACTCAGCCTTAAAGAATAATGAAGTGATGGCCTCTGCCAGTAAATGAATGGAGCTGGAGAATATCCTGTTAAGAGAAATAAGCCAATTCCCCAAACCAAAGATGGAATGTTTTCTCTGATATGCAGATGGTAATTCATAATAATAGGGGGTACTAGGGAAGAATAGAGGTACTTTGGATTAAGCAAAGGGGAGTGAAGGGAGTAATGGGATAGGAAAGATAGTAAAATGAATTGGACATTATTATCCTATGTGTATGTATGACTACATGATGGGTGTGATTCTACTCACATACAACAGAAGAATGAGAAGTTATAGTCCATTTGTGTATGATATGTCAAAGTGCATTCTAGTGTTGTGTGTAACTAATTAGAAAACAACAACAAAAAGTTCATGGGTTGGAATTTTGGTCCCCTAATAGTAGTACTATTGGGAGATGGTTGAAATTTTAGGCGGTGGGGCCTAGTTTGAAGAGATGGGTCACTGGGTGTGTAACCTTGAAGAATTCATTTTCTCCCCACATGCTTCCACTCCTCTTAGTCTTCCCCCTCTCTCTTTCTTTTCTCTCTCTCTCTCTCCCCCTCCCTCCCTCTCCTTCCCAGCTATTAAGTGAATAACTCTTTTGTACCATACCCTCCCTACCATGATGCTCTGCCTTATCATACCCTTATAACAATGAAACCTGCTAACCATGGACTGAAATCTCTGAGACCATGAGCTAAAGTAAATGTTTTCTCCTCCATGTTGGTTTTCTCAGGTATTTTGTCACAGCAATGTAAAGCTAACACAGGTAGCACCATAACTACTGATAACTAAGCACCAACTACATGGTAATCTTATGAAAATGATTTCTAGGATTTATGACAACACTGGCAGTAAGATGTTATTGGCTACAGTTTAAGTAACATGAAGCTGAGACTTGGAGAGTGGAAGTTGCACAAAGTTGTGAAAAGAGGAGTAAACATCCTAGCCCAGATCTGTTTGTCTACTCCAAGCTCTTTGATAGGTCTTCAAGATGACAAGTCTTAAGAAAGTGTGGAAAAGGGCACATGAATGGGAGTTCAGGGGAAGCTAAAGGGACACTTATTACCCCATATTAGTCTGAATTACCAGTTCCCCGTATTCATTTCCCTGTAATGATATTATGCATCTGCATCTTTGCCACAGCTGATTGTGGGAAAAGTGACAGTTCTTTCCTACCCTTTGTCCTCAGGCTTGGAATACTAATTGACTTGGCTAATGAGATGGTGGAAGACAGGACGTGAAGGGTGTGAAGTGTGCTGGTGTGGCTGGGCTCTCTGTCTTGCACTCTTGCCTCTTGTCATAAGAAAAACATCGACAAAAAATGGCTGATTCAGGGAGGATGAGATGTGTGGATCGTTACTGGATTCAGCGTGAGCTTAGAGCCAAAAGAAGCTGAATCCTGCTGACTTCAGTCCACTCACAACTGTGACAAGAGAAACAAAATGCTTGGAGTTGTGGACAGTACCTTGCTATTCAGTATTATCAGAAAAGCAGAAGAGTATGAGGTACCTCTAACATACATATCTTCATCTATAAGTAATGACCCAACTTTCTTTCTAAACTGGAAACTTTGGAAACATTTCTAACTGGGCCCTATTTTTTTACCTTCAAGATCTGAATTCCTCTGATTCTACATTTCCTGTGTCACTCAGCACCATTCTGTCCTGTGTCTCCTTTCTGTCTTTGCCCAGTTCAGGCCCTTGATAGTGTCCATGCACACTACTATAACATTATTGTTACTAATGACCCTATTTTCAGCATCCCCTGCCGTCTGGTCAGACTGTTGGTCAGTTATCTTTTCAAGGAACAGCTGCACCCACATGGTCTGTCCCTAAAACTCCCAGTGGTTTCCAGTTGCTGCCAGGTTAGAATTCATATCCTCTGGTATAGCACTCAAAGCCCTTCATGATGGGCCCCAGTCAATTTTCCAACCTTATCAGTATCTCTCCCTCCATTGTACCTTTCCTGCTCTAACTCCCCCTTGGTCAACTGGTATGAACAAGGTCATTCGAACCCATCTGCAGACCCTACAGAGCTTCTTGCAGCAGATCTGCCTTGACTCCACTCCTTGAGCAAAGCAGAGCCTGGGCATTGGAGGGA
>JAJEJO010032696.1:27971-45622 GCA_020662805.1 Glaucomys volans
CAAGGAAAAATTAAATGGGAAAAATGACTATTTAATAACAGAATGAGATAACAGGCAATTTTGAATATAATCAGAGTCATCAAGGACTATATTTTACAACACTAATTCCTCTGCAAATCATCTCACCTTTCTCTGCTTCAGTCTTCCCATATGTAAAATGAGTATATAGTATTCAGAAATCCAACACATCCTCCCAAACTTTGTTCAAGTTACAGTCATGACTTTTCCTCTAAAATACTCTGGTCTTGAAGTCAGCATCTCTCTGGGGGACAGGGTAGTTGTGGGAAGTTTGGGAATTTAGGGAAATAGTATTGAAGTGAAATAACAAGAGGGTGAAGCAGAGAAACAGGACTGGAGTGAAATAGGAAAAGGCTATCATTTGGAATTCCAGAAAGAGAGGAAGACTCTTTAGACATCTACTTGGCCAAATATCCTGTGTAACCTGGGCAGGTCTCCTTCCTCCTTTGACTCCAGTTCTCTATCTGCAAAACGAGGGGCCTGATGACAGCTAAGCCACCTTGCATGGTTGGCTCGTCTCCCTTTTTATGTGAGACATCTCAGCCTCGCCCTTCCCAAAACACTTGAGACAAAGCTGGGCGCCCGCATCTTAGTGACAGCCCTCCGTTGCCACTCATCAGCATGCTCTGAGAGCCTGAAGACAAAAATAATCACAGGCCAAAATGTTCCAGAGGCACAGGCTGGTGATGGGGTCTGATGAAGGTCAGGGTCCTTAATCAAGGCTACCTGAGGAACAAGGGGTGCTGGCTCAGGCCATGTGGAAGGGCCCTGGCTGGGGAGAGGCCACCAGTCAGGACACATGAGGGCCCCTGCTCCAGATTTTCATCCTGAGTGACCCTCTCCATTGAGTTCACTGCCTCTTTTTCTAATCTCTACCTATGAGCAAACCACTCAGGTGGTTATCTATACCTTAGTGCCTAGGAGATAAGCACGTAGAGAAGATCCCAGATCAAACTCATGGCTGATCAAGGATGAGGCAGATGAAGAAAACTCACCAAGGATACAGGGCAGTCAGGTCCACCAGGAAGGATTCTCCATGAGATATTCCATACAGATGCTCAGAACTGAGCCAGCTAGGCCAGAAGCTGCCCTCTCCCCACCATCTCCCCACTTCCTCCCAGATGCCTGTGCTCTCTAAACTTCTCAGATGAACTGGAATGGGTTGAGAGCCAAAGGATTGGCCTGGAGGGGCAGAAGGACCTGGCAAGCAATCATTCTGAGAGGTTGAATCTTTAATCCATTCCTTACTGACCACATAGCTGCATCTCTGGGCCTCAGTTTCCTCATCATATAATGGGTACTCTAAACCTGATGTATTAGCCACAATGATAGTAGATAACAAATTTAAACTACCAGCCATATTGCTGGACACATAAATGGTTTTCAGTCAGCAGCAGAGTTATTGCTCCTGCCATTGTCGTTGCTCACATTGCTGCTCCTTGGTCTAGACAGGTCTATCCCAGGCCACGTTTCCTCCCTGGTTTGGTGAGCTTTACTTCTTGGCTGCAGCTCCCCTCCCAGGCTTCCTGCTCTGCTGCCTTCTTCCCTTTCTCCTCCTCACATGGCTTTTGTCCCTGGCTCAGACTAAAGATTTTACTTCTTCTGTACGGTTATGATTCTCGCCATAATTCCTCTTTACCTGGCTTGGGGAGTTGGGAGCTCAAAGATGAATCCATCCAATTTTCTGTCTTCAAGTCGCTTTCAGGCAAGGAGAATGACTAGGAGGAAAATACATTGCTACCACACAAAACACATTGCTATCACAAAGTGTGATATGAGCTGAAAGAGGAGTGTGTACAAAAGCCATGGAACCAAAGGAAGGAGGGTGGAGCTCTATCTCAGGGTCAGGATGCCCACTAGGGGAGAGTGTAAGGGGTGCAAAATAATAGGCAGGAACTGGGAAGATCATTAACTGCTGAGCAGTGCCAGGAGTTCTGCATTTATATTAGCTCATGTGATCCTCCAAATTGCCCTCTGAGGTAGGCACTATAGGCAACCCCATCTTATAGATGAGGAGACCAACCCAGAGTGGGTTAAGAACATTTCAGGATGTTAAGATTGAAAGACCAGGACTGGAACCCAGCCAGCCTGGCTCCAGACTCTGTGCTGCTGCCATTGGGCTGCCCTGCCTCCCTCTCCTGGAGCAGTAAGATTTTCCAAACAGAGGGAAGCAGGATGGCAAAGGCAGGTCACAGAGTGAATGGGAAATGGAGGTCTCCTTTGTGTCACTGAATCAGTGGAGCACACTGGAAGCAGAGTCAGAAGATCGAATGACACTCTGGAATCCTGCACTTATCTGCAGTACAGCCCCTGGAAAATCCCATATCCCTTCTATATACATAGTCATTCCAAATACCCGAACCCAAGTGATGGGAATGGACAGAGGCAGCTAAAGCAGGTAAGACAGGCACTGGAGTCAGAATGGAACTCTGCAACCATCAACCAATGGCTTTGTGATTCTATAAAACATTCTCTGACCAAAATTCAGCTTCCTCATTCCCAAGTGAATCACCCCTGCCCTTTTCATTGAACAATATGAAAAATGCTCAGTTCCTAGTATGGGCTCCATAACTACTGTCTGCTATTGCTATGATGCTTACTAGAAAGTCAGTTGCCTTAACATTCATTGCTGACCATGGCTTTTATTCCACATCCCTTGGTTATACCTTAGAAACAAGGGAGAGGCTAAGAAATGCTTGCTAAGCCTGATATGATCAATCAGCCTTTTCACCTTTAATCCAATGAACTACCCTAGGTGCACGTGCTAATATTATCCTGAGTTTATAGATGAGGAAACTGAATCTCCCAGAGATCAAATGACTTGACCTCAGTTCAACAGCTAGAAAGTAACATGGTCAGGCTTTGAATCCTGATCTGTTGGACTTTGGATACAGAGCTCCCTACTACTACACCATGGAAGAACAAAAGGGCTCAGCAGGACCCTGGATCTCATCAAAATGACCCACCCTGATGATCCTACTTGGCCACCCACCATACCTCTAATGGAGCCTAGGGAGAGGCAGATGAGATGAGGTGATGTGGCTGTCAAGATCATGGGACTCTGGAGCTCTGTTTTCCTGCAAGGGTCTGGGTGGCCTTATTGAAGCCATTTCGTCTCTCTGAGATTCATCCTTCTAACCTAAAAGATGGGGAACATAAGTTCTGCCCTCTCTTATTCATAAGAATGCGAGGATAAAATATATACTTAAGCCAGTTGGAACACATAATGATTTATAATGCAGTTGTTGCCTGCCTGAACAAAACCTGAAACAGCAAAGTGAAATATACAAAATAAATTAAGCCAAGGGTAATTATTCATTTTGCAAAAAGGGTTCTTCACTCCAAAAGAGACTCATTGATGTTTTTTTTTTTTACTCCCATGCATCAGCTATCTTTGGTAGTTTAAAATCAAATCGCATTTATATAATTAAAGCAAAAAGACTAGTGATTTTCCAGAGTATTCTCTGAGTACACAGGGCCATAGCGACATGATCTGTCCATGTCACTGATGCCATAAAACAAGACAGATCAGAGACCCAGTATGGTCAGACACAGGGGAGATCCCTCCTTTAACTAGTCAGGAATTTGGGGGAAATGAGGTGTACCTGTGGGTAGCAAGAAACATCTGCCCTTGTTTCCAGAGGGGTCCCCTTCTCAGGGAGACCTCAATTTCAGTTGCAGGCAGATGGTCAGGGTCATAGCTACCTTCCCCAAGAAACTAGAGTATTGTCATTTCCAGCCCCTTCCATCTGGAATATTATGCCGCTTGACATAATGTGTCACTCTGCTGAACCCAGCTAATTTTCACTTTCTAATCTCACTCCTGATTTTATTCCTATTCACAGTCTGCTCCCCCTTACCTCCTCGTCCTTCTTCTGTTATGATTCTCTTTTTCCTTCCAATGCTGGCTCTCCTTTTAATTCTCAATCTGGATGTTTTCATCAGAGACTGTTTCCCTCTTAGGGCTCTGCTTCTCTGTTATGGTCTTTCTCTCCCTCTGTGGGTCTATCTTCCTTACTGACTGTCCATCTTTCTCTGCATCTCTCTTTTATAGCTCTCTGCAGTGAGAACTTGAGTTTAGAGTCAGAGAGGCCCCAAGATCCACCTTAATTTCCTCATCCACAAATAAGAGACAAAAAGTCATCTACTTCAAGGGTAAATGTGAAGATTAAATAAGATAGGGAATGTAATAGCTGCTTACCCCAAAAAATACAACCATTTCTTGTTAATTCCACCCACCCTCAATTTGATTCTTTCTTTCTCTCATTTTCCTTCTTTCCTTAGCTTCCTTTCCCTCCTAACTACCCCATTCTCTCTGCCTCCTCTGCAACACAAGTCAGCCACACCCCAGTCTCTGGCCTCAGCAGCCCCCACTTTCCGGCAATGATTTAATTGCAGAACAGCTCGAGTTCCCATTACTAAAGCACACATTCTTTTACAAAATGTTTTTACAGTACATTTCCTGGTATATGATAGGGAATCATCATGAATCATTAAAATCAAGCAATGCATGTCCAAGTGGCCTGCACTAGGCTCCATCAGAGTCAGATTTTGCTATTATGATCATTTCTGGCCACTGAGAGGTTGCAGCAGGCTGTTCGTGCCATGCAGAAAAAGGTTGTCTGCTCTCGCTGTCTTGAATGGAGCATCTTAAATTCTTGGATTCCCTTTCCTGAGGGGGACTCCTGGTATGATGACATAAGTCCATACCCTACCCCCAACTGTCTGCTAGAAACTGAAACCCAACTAGTGCAGTTTTAATAAAGAGACCATTCAACACTGCAACCAAAAGCTGTGACAAGTGTGTACACACATGCGCACACACACACACACACACACACACACACATACACATACACTAAATCAAAAGCTGCCTTTACTCCGAAGACAGGTGAAAACATATTGCAGGGCAATGGGCAGGCCCCCTACCAATGGTATGAAATCACCAAAAAAAAAAAAAAAGGCTAGTGATATGACTAAGTGCTGTATTTTAAGTGCTTCCAGGAGGCCCCTTCTGCTCAGAAATCTGTCACAATGTCTGCCATTCCATCCTGATTAAGTCTTTTGTGGGTTAAGCACTGCCAACACTGGGGGGTTCTTTTTTCCCCTAATTTAATAATTCCCAGTCACTGAACAAGCATATTTGCCATATAATGTAGCAAGTACTTTGTCCTGGTGATAATCATCACAATAATATAGCAAAGGTGAATACTTTCCTTCCTTATTATGAAAAGCAGGAAAATGAGGCTTGGGGAAATTAAGTGATTTTTCTCAACATAGTACCAAGAGTCAGGGGCATAGTCAAGATTTTCATCCCAGTCTATCTGACTTCAGTGCCTAGACTCTTTCCATTTTGCCCTGACACTCTTTCCAAAACCCAAACAGGGCCTAACATGAACACAGATCCATTACCAGCAAGTGGAAGGAAGTGGCGGAGTCTCTTGCAATCCCTCCATGGTGACCAAGTCATTCTTGGGTTTAGTCAATGTTTGTGAAAGAAAGACATCCGTGAAGCTTGGGCAGGGATACGCCATGCCCCAGATGCTCTGCAGGAATGCTTGCAGGAATGAGTATATATAATCATATCCCTACAAGACAAGCCCAAAAGGCACTGCCAGAAGCCCACACCCAAATGCACTGGCTCAAACTGCAGCTGGAGGTGCACATCCCAAAGATAACTGCTTAGGATGTTCTTAAGAGGCAGGAAAATCCAGTTTCAGCATGGGAGTCAGGTGATTTCTGCTCTGCAACTCACATACTAAGTTGCTGAGTAAATCAAGTGAGCCTTCTCTCTGGTCCTAATCTCATCAGGGTCCAAGGAAGGAGCTAGACTAGGTGACCTGCAGGGCTCTGCCCAGCCCTGAAACTTTCTCTTCTATGTCCTCCGATCATGTAGGAGAGTTTAAGGACTTCTCAGGAGGAAGGTGGGGGAAACAATGATCATGAACAGTTAACTTCTCCACATTCCAGGGGATACTCAGGGTTACACAACGGCAGAGTTGCCACCTGAGACTGAGTGATTCCTTAAATTTTGTACCAAGCCTCCTTATCGGCCTCATACTGGTCCCAGCTCTGCTTGTTCTCATGGTCAAAAGAGCTCTATTCAGGGCTGGGGATACGGCTCAGTTGATAGAGTGCTTGCCTTGCATGCACAAGGCCCTGGGTTCAATCCCCAGCACCACATTAAAAAAAAAAAAAAAAAAAAGCTCTATTCAGTCCCTTACTTGTATTACATACTTATTCCAGTGTTTCCCTTCTCTCATCCTATATCCTTGGTGTCATTCTCTCTTGGGTTTTATCTTTAGACATGGTGTGAAAATTGAGTCTGGAGCTCACACACAGAGACACAGCAAATAAATTCCTTAATTCTGATGTCAAAGCATGAAATCAGTTTAGTAGAAGCTCCACAAGGCAGACATGGCAGCTTCTATGGCCCACTATTTCCAATACCGAGCACAATGCCTGGCATATAATTGGTGTTCAGTAAATAAATGAAGGTATGAAATGCAATGTCTAGATTCCAGCCACTTCTTTCTGCCTCCACTTCTACCACCCTGATCCAAACTACTGTCATTTGTGCCCTGAATTATCACATCAGCCTTCTCTTGAGTCCCTAACACCGCCTCTGTCCCTATAGCATTTTTCTCAACAGAGGTACCAGAGGAATCCTCTTAAGAGGTAAATGAGATGATGACACTCTTCTGCTCAGAGTCCTCCAGTGGCTCCCCATTTCATTCAGGCTGAGAGAATATGTTCTAAAAGACCCACACAGCTCCTTGCTCTCTGGCCCCTCTCTGAGTCTACCTCCTAACAGCCTCCTAGTACACAGTACAGCCACGTACCTTCTCCTCCGTGGTCCTCCTTGAGCATGCAAGGTACTTTCCCCTGGAAGCCTCTTCACCAGCTGCTCCTTTGGCATGAACAACCCTTTCCCCATAGCCTTCTCCACTTGCACAGTCCCTCTTCCAGCAGCCTTAACACACATGCACACAGAACACCCTCATCATCACTATATTCTAACTTGAGATACCCTTTATTATGTTACATATTATATGTTATTATATATTATTCCTAATATATGTTACAGATTGTTATATTTAACTCTCTGCCTGTGCCTGCCCCCACTAGAATGTGAGTTCATGGCAGCAAAGGGCTTTATGGTTTATTCATTCTGTCAGAGCCTCACCCCGTGCTTAAACCAGGTTCTTCATAAATACCTGTTGAATGTTAAATAAACATATTCATGAACAAATAAACAGATCTCCAAACCAGTTCTTATGACTCTTCAAGTAGATGGTTGCAGCACATAAACAATTAGAGATAATATGTGAACTATGAGCACGGCCGTGTCTCAATAAACTTTCTTCATTATAAACATCAGCTAGCTCGTGGGTATAGTTTGCAGACCCCTGTACTAGATGAGAACTCTGTTAGACCAGGAAGGGGGTCTAGATTTGCTTCCTGGTCATCCCAGTACATAACACTGAGTGAAGCACAGCACAGTCACTGATGAAACATTTAGAATGAAAATAAATTTATGCAAAATGCACTTGCATTGCACTCTGTCATTGCATGCCTATTTGAACTTGCTGCAAGAATGGAAATGCTCTGTACCTTGTTCTGCAAAATGGCAGTCCCTAGCCACGGTGGTTACTTACTACATATATGGTACATGTAGCTGAGGAGCTGAATTTTAAATTTTAATTCATTTTAATTAGCTTACATTTTAAATGGCCACATATGGCCACGTGACTAGTAGTAGCTAGTAGCTATCATCTGACAGGAGTGCTGCATTATGATCAGGTTTTTGCTTCATGGTTCAGCTCTAGACACCTGGTTATCCCACCGCCTCCCCAAAATCTTTTTTGACTGCTAAGGTTCATGGTAATTGTTCATTTGTCTATGATCTTAGAATGCTCATTTCATTCAATCCATGTTTTTGCCAAAGCTACAATAACAGCTAATTTTTTTTGAGTTTTACATACCAGGATAATGTGTCAAGTGCTTAATATACTTCATCTACTTCAATTCTCATAATAACCATCCAAGGGTTGTTTACATTAGTACATTCTGTTTTACTGTTGCGAAAAACAGAAGTGCAGGAGAGGTGGGAAATGTCTGAAGTGGAAAGGCTGAATCCCCAGGCATCTGAGTCAGAGTATATATCACTGACCTACACAACACATTTATTGAGTGTAGAAACTTGTGTTGGTCCCAGGTCCCTGTGTGCATATGCTGTCAATATTCAAGAGATCAGTATCCATTAGTTATTCTCATTCTGTGTCCTCCAAAGCCAGAGATGGGCATAACAGTGGATTTCAGGAAGGCTTTCAGTACACAGAATTTCAGAGCTGGAGAACATCCAGAGAAGAGCTAAGGTAAAAACCCCCTGCACTGAAAGTAGAGAAACAGAGGTTCAGAGAGAAAAGTGACTTGTCCAAGATCAAACACTGAGTAAACTATAAAGCCAGGAAGTGAAGCTCATGGAATTTGTCTTCAAACCCAGTATTTCATCTTTCATGCACATATTCCAAAAATCATTATTAAACATTAAGTGTCTGCTAACCAATGGGCTGAGTTTGGAGATAAAGCAATAAATAATGCAGGCATAGCCCTTGCCTTTATATACCATGTGATCTCTTAGATAGCTACAAATAATCATATCATTGCAAGATGTAATTATGTTTGATAGAATATATGATGGTGGTTAAGAGGATAAAGTCTGAAGTGAGACTTCTGGGTTCAAATCTAGATTCCAATACTTCCCAGATGACTTTTGGATAATCCACTAATTCTTTGTGATCAAATACACTCATTTATCAAATGGTGATAGTCATATGTCATTACATTAATCTTAAGACACAAAACTTTCTACATTTAATATTCCTGACAATGAGAACTCGCCTAACAATTATTAGCATGCTGGGTTACTATTGTAAATATTTTTCTCTTAGTAGTGGATAAAATATGAGTACACACACATACACACACCCCTAGATATAATATTGTCTTGGTTTAATTAAGATATGATTGCATCTACTCCCATAGAGTTATTAAAAGACTAAATGAGATAATATTTATGAAGTGTTTAGAAGAGTACTTAACACATAACACTATATAAATGTGCATTATTTTCATTAACTGTAAGGGAATCATAGAGAACTACTCTAGCATAAAACATGGGAGGGATAATTTAATCTGAAGGTTGCTTCTTTGACAAAGGGACATTTAAGTTGAGACATGAAGGATAAAAGGAAAGAAGAAACTACAGAATGGACTTGTAAATAGTAGGGGTATATGGAAGGCTCCCTTCAGAGGGAATACTACCTGCACAGACCATTGCCACTCAGTCTCCCAGAAGTGACTCAGCACTACCAAGCATGCAGGACTTTATAACAAGGCTTAATATCCTCATAGCACTCCCAGTTCCAATTTATGCCTTTACCATTGTCTTTCATTTCCATATTTTTGTTTCTTAATAACCCATTCTTTATATTTAGATACTTTCTGGATTTACTTTTAAAATAGTAGGACAGATGCCATTTTTAGAGGCCTAAAATATTTTGAAACATACTTGTTGGATAAAATTAAATATAATCCCTAATTTAAAAGTCTGTATGTATGGTGATAAAATCTGGTCTTAAAAGGAAGGTAGGCACTTTCCTCCTTTCCAGTGCCTGCAACTCAGATATAATCATCAGAGGTACCTCAGGCTACCTTCTTCCTCTAAGCAACTTTGCAATATCAGATTTCGGATCTCTCAAAACCTCTTCCTTTCAAGTTCTGAAGCAAAGCTTGCCTTACCTTTCAGTGTGACCGACAAGTTCCCAGAAAGAATATTTCTCATAGTCTCTTTTTTAGACAATTCTAACCTTGTCCTTCTCCATTTTTAAAAAGTAAACCTGTTGCTTGCTGTTGCAGGCTCTCTGAAATTTTATGACCTCACCTTTGGCACTGATTATCCTTTGGTAAAAGGCCTCAATCTTCTTCCACAACATAATTTTGCAACACATTTAAACCAAACATAGCAAAAGTACCAAACATAGATATCAAATAGTTTTTCTACAATTCATAAATGCTTTAATAGTTCCACCTCTCCATTCTACATTTTTCCCTTGTCCCCAATTCAACTGGGTCCTTTTATTTTTCAAGTTAACTTATTCTGTAAATTATTTGTCCAAAAGATTCATGCTTACCTCTGAGAATTCTCTGCAAATACCTATCAATGAGAGAAGGCCAGATCTCTCTCTTCTCTAGTGCTAAGCAATGACTCCTCAAAATAGTACCTTTCCATTTCATCTGGGTTCGAAATTGGGGATGTCAATCGAATATATTAAGATGCTGCATCTTTGTGAAAAAAATGCAAGTAATAATAGCTATCTAAAAGTGTCGTTATGAAGACCAAGACAGTTAAAAGAGTCTCAGCATGGTGCTCAGCACACAACAATTGTACAATGAATTTAGATGATGATATTGTCACTTTAGTATTTATGCACATCTTGATAGCTCATCAAAACTCCACAATACCTTTCTTAGCTGTAAGTTCTATCTGTCCATTTTTTTACACCTACTTTTACCATATGTAGATAATGAACCTGCATCAAGTGAATAGATATGATAGAAAAACTGGGCTTTAATCACTGAGTAATTTCATGAAAGGTAAGCAGAAAAACTTTGGTTTGTGGTTTCTATTTCAGTGGCTTTTGTTGGAAGTGGTTTTGAATGTTTTATTCCACTATTTTCATGTTTGAATAACAAGGCATGGTGTCTGTTAAATTTTATTTAGTGTAGATGGATTTTGTTTCACCCAGGTTCTATGAAGTTCAGGACTCAGGAATGGTGAGTTGGAGAGCATGGTAGGTTCTCAGAGCAGAGTGACCCTTCACTGGGGTTTCCCAGTGGAGGCCCATTGGACTAGCAGGATAGTTAGACAAGGATTAGTTCTAAACTGAAAAACAGAGCTTCCTTTATTGAGTTCACTGAAGAGTACAGTACCTGGTTCAGGGTAGAAAATGATGGTGAGAAGAGAATTAACTGTCTGAGATCAGTGTTAATTTAGCAAACATACATTTAGTCAGAATGTCCTTGACACCATGAGAACTACCATGGTACTGACACCAGAGCCCTACTCCTAACCCTTGGATCAAACCATGAGCCTTCAGTAATTAAAACTCCATATCCATTCATTCATTTAAGAAAAAGCATATTGATCAATGAATGGTTCCTCTTTGACATATAGCAATAAACAAGATGAACAAAGACCAAGTCTGTTCACATATCCTTATATTCTATTCTCTCCTCTCCAGTCTGTCAGAAATGTAATTACATCTCAGCTTATCTCACTGTGTGTCTCACCTCCCACAATCCCATTTCTACATATCTGCTGTATTATCTAGGAACCTCAATTTTACCATCTCCGTCAAAGCTAGGACAGTCTCCATCTTTGCGAATTCCTGGACTTTATGGTTTCATGAAATCCTTTGTGTCCCTTTAAACTTTAACAACATAGGGCTCAGTCCGTAATAGAAACAATCTATAAACATTAGAAATACTTAGGACGATATGAGACAGCTATATGACATAACCACACACACTGTATTCTCATTTCATATCCTATTACAAATGAAAAGTGGCTGCTGAAGACATGAAAATAAAATGAAGACGATGGCTGAACATGACTGAAGTTCATATCAATTGTGGAAAGAAAATTCAATTTGCTCTAAATACCATTTATAAATTGTTTCAATCATACTTAGACTCTAAGTTATTAGTGCTTAAAAGGTCATAGAAACATGAATTTTGAGCTGCAAAGTATCTTGAGAATTATTTAGGGCTGTAATTTGTATCTTGCCACTAATTTTCTGAATGACACGGGGCAATGTGGTGAGACTCTGTGCCACTCAGTCTCATTAGATCAGATGAGATGACGTCTAGGGAACTTTCCTGCACTGTAAGAACATTCCCTCTCATCACTCGGATGAACAGGAATCTGAAGTCCACAGTGAGTGACATACCCAAGGTCAAATGGCAAATGTGTGGAAAAGCAGGCACTAAGATTGAGAGTTTATGATTTTTTTCCACCACACAAGCACTAAATGAAAGGCCAATGTATAGGAATGCCCACTTATGTGTCTCTACCATATGGTAAGCTCCCACAGGGCAGAGGCTATATATTATTATCTTCCCACATAATCTAATGTAGTTGCATGTTACACGTACCTCATGAAATATTAATGGAACTGATATGTGAAAACACAAATGATTAAATAACTGATTATTAAAATGAGTGTAAAAACTTTGTCTCCCATATATTAGGCAAGGCACTAAACACAATTAATATGCTATTTTTCCTGTTATAAATCAGATGGGTTTAACAGGCATCTATAGAACACTGTATTCACCAACAGCTGAATATATTTTCTTCTCAGATGCTCATGGAACCTTCTCAAAAATAGACCAGATGGACCATACCTTAGGTCAGAAAGCAACTTTTAGCAAATAGAAAAAAATGATAAAATTTCTTTAATTTTATCTGATCATGATGGAATAAAACTAGAAATCAGTTCCAAAAACCTCACAGAAACTACATAAATTGGCCTGGGGATATAGCTCAGTTGGTAGAGTGCCTGCCTCGCAAGCACAAGGCCCTGGGTTCGATCCCCAGCACCACAAAAAAAAAAAAAGAAAAAGAAAAGAAAAAGAAAAAAAGAAACTACATAAATACATAGAGACTGAACAATACACTTTTGAATGATGAATTGAAAACATAAAAAAGATCCATAAGCCCTTATCCAAACAAACCAAAAGAAAAAGAGAGAACACCCAAATCAATAAAATAAGATATGAAAAAGGACATCACAGATATCTCAGAAATCCAGAGGACCATTAGGAACCAGTTAGAAAACTTACACTCCAATAAATTGGAAAACCTAGAAGAAGTGGATGCATTCCTAGACACATATGACCTGCCAAAACTAAATCAAGAGGTCACAAAAAACCCAAACAGACAAATAACTAATAACAGAATATAAGCAGTAATAAAATGCCTTTCAACAAAGAAAATCCAGGACCAGATGGATTCTTGGCTGAATTCTGCCAGACCTTTAAAAAAAACTAAGCCCAATATTCCTCAAATTATTCTATAAAATAGAAATGAATGGAATACTTCCAAATTAATTCTATGAATTCAGTATCACCCTCATAACAATACCAGATTAAGGTCACATCAAGGAAAGAAAACTATAGACCGATATCCCTGATGAACTTAAATGCAAAAATCTTTAATAAAATATCAGCAAATTGCATTTAACAACATATTAAGAAGATTGTATATCCTAACCAAGTTGGTTTTATCACAGGGATGCCAAGATGGTTTAACATATACAAATCAATAAATGTAATTCATCACACAAATAAAATTAAGGACAAAAAATCATATAGTCATTGCAATAGATGCTGAGAAGGCCTTTGACAAAAATCAGCTCCCATTCATAATAAAAACACTGAAGCAACTGGGAATAGAAGGAACCTACCTTAACATCATAAAGGCTATATATGAGGAACCCAAAGTCAACATCATAGTAAATGGGAAAAAACTGAAAGCATTTCCTTTAAAATCTGAAACAAGACAAGATGTCCAATCTCACCACATCTATTTAATATACTACTAGAAATTCCAGCAAGAGCAATTGGGCAAGAGAAGTAAATAAAATAGGTAAAAATAAGAAAAGAAGAAGTCAAATTACCACTGTTTACAGATTATATGATACCATACTTAGAAGATCCAAAATGTTCCATCAGAAGACTATTAGAGCTATTAAAAAATTTCAGCAAAGTAGCAGGTTGCAAAGTTAACATACAAAATCAACAGCTTTCCTACACAACAATAATAAATTTGTTGAAAAAAATTCAGGAAAACAATTCCATTCACAACAACCTCTCTTCAGATAAAATACCTATAATTAAATCTATACAAGGAGGTGAAAGACCTCTACAATGAGAATTATAAAATTCTTAGGAAAGAAATTGTAGAAGACATAAGAATATGGAAAGACCACCCATGTTCATGGATAGGCAGAATTAATATTGTTAAAATGGTCATACTACCAAATACAGTATACCAATTCAATGCAATCTCTATCAAACTTCCAAGAACATTCTTCAAAGAATTAGGAAAAAACAACCCTAAAATTCATTTGGTAAAATATCCAAAGCTTAAGCCTAAAAAGCAATGTTTAATGCATCAAACTATGTGTGTCAAAAATACACAGAGCTTAGCATGATATCACACATGTGCAGAACTTTCACAGAACTGTCTCACAACAACACCTGACCTTTAAAAATGTCCTTGAGAACCAAAGCCTGAACATTTAAACTGTTTGATGCTGTGATCTTTGGGACTACAGAAAGTCACCCTTAATTATTTACATTCTGTACTCAGAGAGATGGAGAGCAAGGGGAGTCTATTCCAGAAAGAAGCATAACACCACTTTCTGGTAACATGTTCAATTGTCCCTTAATCCTTTCTTGCTCTCAGTCTTTGACAGGTTTGTTCACATCCAACCAGTACTATGCTGGAAAATATTTAATGATTGGCTTTCTGAAGAAAATAAATCCTTATTCTGTAGCATTTATCAAATTTATTGGTGTAAATAACCTCATCATAGCTAATTTCCAAGCTGTCAATCTGACACCACTGAACAAAGAGTTGGGAAGAGTTGCTAACACTCAACTCTCATGAGTCCATTGGAGTTGGTTCCAGCACACCATGGATCCAATTTCATGGATCCAGTTTCATAGTCAGCCCTTTGGGCAGTACTAATCATGAAATTCCCAGAAAAACCCAATGGAGCTGGGCTCAGGTACACAGCCAATAAATCATGGCCAGGTTCATCTATGTACCATGGTAATCATATATTCTTCATCTACAGCATCGTCACCACTTTCCTCCTGTTCCCCTGTCATTTGGTGGAAGTAATCCTTCTTATCAATGCATCCAAAATATATTTAAGATATGATGAGCAATGCTTTGACTCCACAGTTCTGTCCAGTCCTACAGATGTGACCCACAGAAGGAGGATTCCAAATTCGCACTCTTGATGGAATGCAAGGCATTGGGGGAGGTCCAGCTGTTCCTTTGGGCAGTTACATGTTTCCTCAGTTGGGAAGATATGTAGAGCAGTTTTCCTATTTCAGTGGTCAATATAGTCTTCCTGATTCTTGACCTGTTTATGAGCTCTCTTCATCTTTCCAGTTTTACCCTATCCCACTCTCCTGGTTCTCTGCCTCTACTTCATGCCCAGAGAATTTTCCAGATGCCAGACCAACTACTGCTCTTTCCTAGAATCATTGCAAACTTTCCTCCTCTTTTTATAAAATTAATTTTCTTCTTCTGCAGCACCTTCTTATTCATACTCCCTATTCATTCTACAAGGCTAAGCTAACGGTCATCTTCTTCATGACATATCTCCTGAAATCCCCATCTAAAGTACATCTCTCCCTATTCTCCAGGCAAGAGGCACTTTGTTCATGCATTGTTCATGATTTATGCCACACAATGTTTCTATAATAGATGTATAAGGAAAGATTCTTTTTATCCCTGTGAGAATGTAAAATCCATGAAGACAAGAACACTGTCCAATTTGTCTGTGATTTCCCATAGCACTTAACACAGAGACTTATGAGTTGTGGAATTAAGAAAATCTTGCTTGAATTGAATCTAACAAATTGAACTAAATTTTACAAAGTGGTCCTCAGTCAAGCCTCATGAAAATATATTCAGGGATCTTATGTTCCCATTTCCACTCTTACCTGTAGATAATCCCATCCATTTATGCCTTGAGTGATTTATAAGAGTAAGACACTTTGCTGGGCATTGAGGTGAGAAGGATATAGGGATAAATTAGATACAGTCCCCCATCTTATGAGCTTATATCCTAGCAGGGGAGACAAATTTTCAAACAATAATTCAAATTTTAATCTTGTTTTAGGTCAACATAGGATTCTAATGATTCTATAGAGCCATCCATTCTACCAAAAGGAAATGAGAGGCAATTAAGTGAGTAGATTTAAAAGGGTAGATGATTAAAGGGTGGAAGGCATATCAGGTGGGGGGAGGAGCTGGAGTTCTAATCAGAAGGGGAGACTTTGCTTGGGGTGGGTGAGACACTGTGAGTAGGAACAGAGGGGACAATTCAAAGCAGGATGCTCTTGGGGATGTGGGTATAATGGAAGGACAAGACCAAAGCACATGGGGTTCAGATGACCAGCTGTTGGAGAGTTTTGGTGACACAATTCCTTAAGAGTGTCTTGTGTGAGTGGATATGGTGGGGGGCTAGAACTGGTTATGTAATTGTTTCTAGAAGCAGGGCAATTGACTACGTCCTTCCTCTTTTCATGATTCTCTGCTCATCTGTTACATATCAGGCATGATGCTGAGCTTTGAAGATGGAGGGTGAATGAAGTACACATCTTGGACTGCCCTCCTCATCCCCCCACAGAGTTTCCAGTCTGTGACAGAATCAGACAAGAACAATGACTCTTCAAGGAACAAGAATTAGGATATATGGAAGCACAGAGACTATGACCACAGGAAGGTGGACCCTTCCATCAGGTCAGGGCCAGGGAGGGCATCAGGAAGGCCCATAGGAGGAAGGGGGGTTGGTTTGAATGTGAAGGAAATAAAACGGAGCTGCTGGTCTCCAAGTTAAAGGAGAAAAGCATTTCAAGTTGAGGAAAGAGCCTATAAAGGGGTTGTAGGCAATAGAGGCCATAGTACTTTTATGGACCTACAAGCTGCTCTGTGTCCCTTGAGCCCAGGGCACAGGGCAAATAGAGAGAAGGAAATCAAGAAATAGAAGTGAACATGGCTTTATGAAGATGATTAGATCAACAAATCTGGCATTTGAGCCTTCTGCTGAGCATGTAAACATGGGAGGACTGTTTGGGAAGAAGGCATTGTTTCTACAAGGGTAGTCCATGAGCCAGAAGCATCAGCACCAGCTGGCCGCTTGTCAGATACACAGAATCTCAGGCCCCATTCACACATCCTTCTAGGGATGGAGAAGCAATAGTTTAGAAGATGGGCTGAAATCTTGACTCTATCATCTGCCATCTGTGACCTTGTTCTTGTCACCTCTCTTCTTGTGCATTAATATTATCAGAAATAAAGCTGAGATGGTTGCACAGTGGATCCTCATGATAGTCCTAACTCTTAGGGGGGGGGGTGGCAAATTCCAGAGGACATTGATGGAAGAGCTGATTATTTTCTAAATTGGCTAATACATACTCACTACTTGGATGGTCCACTGTTTAGAAGTGTGCCCTCAAGCCTGTGGCTAATGGAGAAGATTGTCAGAAATCACAAACAGGCATGGGAAGCAGATCATCTGGGAAGCCAGGCCTGCACACACTCACCACTTGCCTGGCTTGGGCATCATAGAGGGAGGCACAGAAGAGGCTTCCTTCTGTTCCATTCCACCAATAACCTTGCTTCTTTATCATCAATAGAAAAAGAAAAAAAGGGGAACCTCAAAGCCAAAATCCAGAGACACATACTTGCACAAGGACTCACCTGGCTGCTGGGTGAGGATAATTGTGTGTGTGTGTGTGTGTGTGTGTGTGTGTGTGTGTGT
>JAJEJO010032704.1:0-12545 GCA_020662805.1 Glaucomys volans
AAAGACATAACTACACTGGAGTTGTCAGAGAATTGAACATTGATTCAATGAATTTCAAATGGTCATTCATGCAGAGAAAATTATCCTGAGGAACCTGCCACAGCAGAAGTAGTGACACATAACTGTGAGTTCAGCACATGTGCTGGCACGGCTGGTCCTCTCCCTCCAGGTCCCTGAAAGACACCAGGGAGGAGCTAGTCTGGGTCCTCATTCTCAACTGAGTATCTGAGGGCATTCCTCACCACTAAGTGGCAAGCTTGGGATTTCCCAGTCCTGCCAGGGTGTTTGAACATGGATTTTGGTTCCTGGTGGCAGTGTTAGGGACCTTCATTCCCCACTAAAACTATGCTCTGCCAATATTGTGCTGGCAAAAATACCTGACCCCTGTGGGCACTCTACTGTTCTCCTTTCAATAAAGAGCTGGAACATAGAAAGTGAAGACATTCAGTATGATTTTAGTCACCTTTTTCATCACTCTCACCAAAGGAACTGACAAGAAAAATATGGAGGAGGAAAATTTTCAGGAGACTCGGTCCCCAGACAGCTGATTCCACAGCCCTGGGCCAGAGTCAGACAGAACACCAGGGAAAACAGTAGGGCAAAGGAAGTATCTCAAAAGTAACCAAACCAGCTTGGGAGTGGTATGAACACAGACACATAGGCCAAGGGGATGGAAGGGATGACATGGGACAAGTCAACCTTCTACTGTCATCTGATTATGCACAAAGGTGCTAGATACATACATTGGAGAAGAGACAGCCTCTAAAACAAACAGTGCTGGGACAACTGGTTACTGACAAGTAGAGGAATGAAGCTAGGTGCTTATCTCTCATCCTGCAAAAAATTCAACTCAATATGGACCATAGGCCTCAGAATGAGACCAGAAACTATTCAATTACTAGATTAAAATGTACAGTCCATACTCCAGCTTCTAGGCGTAGGCAAGTACTTTCTCAGTAGAACCCCTGAAAGGACAGAAAATAATGCCAGGAATTAATAAATGGGACAGAATGAAATTAAAATCTTTTCACTGCAAAGGAATCAATTTGAAATGTGAAGAGAGAGCACAGAATGGGAGAGAAATTCTGCTAGAGACGCTTCTGACACAGAATTAATATCTATAATATATAGAGAGCTCAAGAACATACACAAGAATAAAAATTGAATAACCCAATTTCTAAAATGGTGAATGAACTAAACAGACACTCTGAAAAGGAGAAATAGAAGTGGCCAACAAATGCATGAAAAAAATGTCCATTATCATGACTAATTAGTCTTCAATATCATGATCAATTAGGGCAATGCAAATGAAAACTACCCTGGTATTTCATTTCACTCCAGTCAGAAGGGTTGTCATCAATCATAGAAATAGTAATGAAAGCTGGAGAGGATAAGGAGAAAAGGAACACTGTTACAATGTAAATTAGCACCAGTGGTCTGGGAATCAGTAGGGAGCCTCCTCATAAGACCAGGCTTGGAGCCACTTGTAACCCAGCCACACCTAAAGGTGGAGAAAACACAGCTACACTGAAAGTGCATGTATCCTGAAGAATTAAATCACCTTATGAATGTGACACATGCTTGCCATGGTTTACAGCAGCACAATCACAATTGCTAAAGTATAGAATGAGCCATAGTGTCCATCAAGAAAAGGATGCAGAAAGAAAATGTGGTCCATGTACACAATAGAGTTTTATTCAGCCAGAAAGCAAAATAAAATTGTGTCATTTGGGGGAAAATCGATGAAACTAAAGACCATGATGTTCACAGAATCAAGTCAAACTCAAAACGTTAAATGTCCTTTGTTTTCTCTCATATGGGGAAGTTAGAGAGGAAAAAGAAAAAAATGTGGGGGTGTATCTCCTAAACATCAAAGGGAGATCAGTAGAAGAAAGGGACCAAGAAGTGGGAGGCAGCAGTAGAGCAGGGAAATGCAGGGGGTGATACCGGCCAAATTACGCTGTTACATTGTGCACATGTACAAAGAGGCAGCAACAAATCCCATCCATAGCTACAACTATAATGCACCAGTAACAATGTGGGGGAAACAGAGAAAGCAGCACAGGTCATAATAGCAAGACTTCAAAGAGATCCTCACTCACCAGGGATAAAGCATAAACCCAAGAGCATGCCCTCAGGGGCCTGCCACCTCCAGCCACACCCTACCTGCCAGCAGTCACTGCCCACTTAATCCCCATCAGGGGACTGATGCAAGGCTTAGGTTGAAGCTTCATAATCCAGTCTCTCACCTCTAGATTTCCCTGGATTGTCTCCCACATGAGCCTCTGGAGGCAACCTCATACCCTAAACAGAATGTCACTGTGGTTCGCTTCATGCTGGCTGCTCTGCCACTGCAACTCACTTTTAAAATGGACCTGTTTCTTTCCCTTCCTTTCTCCCTGCTCCTCCCTAATCTCTCCCCCTTCCTAATCTCAGGGGAAACAGGATTACCTTTCTTCCCCATCCTAGGTAAAGCTATCTGTCCCTAAATACACACCCACCATAGGAACAAAGTAAGACCTCAGAAATGACAATCTCCCAAATTAACAGGTAAATTACAACTCCAGACAGGGAATACCAGCAGTGCAGCTTTGCAGTCACCTCCTTGAAAGCCCCCCATTCCTGCTGATGGGCAGAAGCACAGCCTTTGGGACAGGAGTTTCTCCTTTGATAGCAAAGCGTTCAACCTGATTTTTCCTTTTTCTCAAAACTGTGTCCTCATTGTTGGATTGGCATCGGGAAAAAGGACTGAGATTTTGGCAACAAGAACACCTGGGCCTCCTATTTCTCAGCAATAGAGATGGGATGGGACCTCTTCTCAAAGCTGGGGATCCACAGTGGACAAAGCCCGAGGTTCTTCCCTCTTCCCTTTAGTATTCTAGCAATGCAGGCAAAGAAGCAGAGACCAAATCTAGACTACACAACAACAGCTTAGAGTGAGAAATCATTATGAACCCACCTCAATACAAATGGAAAATCCAATCATCACACATTGAATTACAACACAAAATCCAGCTTTGCAATATTTTCAACATGCACATCATTTATAACAATGCAGTGAATGGAAAATGAGGAATAAAGTGAATTTATTTCATAATTCTGAATAGAAACTCCGACCACTTGAATCAGAAGGGCTTTTTTGGTTTTTGTGCTTTGCATTTGGTACTGGGAACTGAACACAACACATTTCTAACACTGAGCCACATCCCCAGTCATTGTGGTACTTTCATTCTTACACAGGGACTTTCTAAGTTGCTGAGGACCCTGCCACATTGTGTAGGAAGGCCTGGAACTCGCAAACCCCTGTCTCAGCATTGCAAATGAGAAGTATTCCAAGCACACATTAATTCATCTCCGTTTTAATTATGAGTCATTTCAAATTTATCACCACTGGCTACTGGTTCTTAATAGTAGCACAGGTATAAGATCATGGAAGAGAAAACTAAAAAAGTAAAATAGATTCAAGACAAAGGGAAATGGTTCCCTAATATTCAAAACAGAAGGAGCGGAGAAGTCCTGATAAAACAATAAAATTTAGAGATCATAAATGTTGCTTTGATGGTCTAAATATCTAGAGAGATGGGAATTGTCTCACTGAGAGGCAATGAGGCTCTCATCCCATGGTCTGGAGGACTCACCAGGAAATAAGAGCTGGAGCAGATGGAGAAGGCAGCCAGCAGGGTTCCTCAGGTTACTCTTCTCCCAGGCTCTGGGCTCTTCAGTGCCTCTTCTCTGGGAAATGCCACCTCTGATTGACTTCCCTTTATATAGGGCCAATCTTTGGTAAATCTAATCAGGGCCACATTTCAGGGACACACCTGACTTCAGAGACACTCACCCTAATCAGGGCTTCAGCTGGGAACACACCCTCTCAGATTGATGGGATTTTCGAGACTTCTCTGAAGCCCTTTCCCACACACAGTTGGAGACCAATGAGGTAAGGCCACCACTGATGGGGAAATTGGAAGATAGCTCAGATCTTCACTCACTTATCAATAGCCCTGTGTGCATCCTGTAGACTGGAACCTTTCTATTTATGGGAATTTGGCACACTGGTGTCCCATGGGCAATAGGCACCATAGCCTGGCAGAATACCAGACTCGAAAATACAAAGAGAGATAAACACACAGGGAAATTCTCAATAAGAAAGTGGTGTAGCAAGAACATTGTTACTATGAAGGACAAACAGTAGGGTCCATCCAGGTCGGCCTTTAAAGGAAACACCAATAATTCAGAGCAAGGGTGTACTGAAGATGGCCAGGGAGAGAAACCCAGGGCACAGCTGCTGCCCTCCGAGGCTGAATGGAAAGCACAGTTCTGCAGTGACCTGATGAGGTAGGAAGACACGGGAAGGGCCGGGAGGCTCCTCCTAGGGCTAGTGGCCAGGGGAAGAGCAGAAATGTTAGTTTTGAGAATACAAACAGAAGTACAGAAAGGGATAGACTGTGGTCACCCTGGAGACATATGGTGGCTCCGTGTGGAAGGGGGAGGAAAAGCAGGCTGTTCTGTCCTGCAATTTCACAGCCTGAGCCAGAAAGGACCTCAGACACTGAGAAGGTGTCAGCGTGGGGGAGAGATCAGCATACCCCACAAGGTTTAGAGAGTGTGGGAAGCCTTGCCAGCTTCAAGACCCTTTCTGTCCACTTTCTGCCCTAGAAATCAGAACTCCCTGCAGTTTTCTTTTTCAGTTTTCTTTATTATTCTGTCTTTGTCTTGGGATTGCTTTCATTTGTATACCCAAGAAGCGGTGTCCATGCCTCCTGTACTTTTCACTGACTTCCCTGCCCAAGTCAGGAGTCCATCTGGACATGGGAGTGGGACTGTGCCATAGTGTTAGCAGGAGGTTTGGGCAGTGACCAGATTATTGGAGTCCAGACTACGGGTCTGCAGAGTGGAGAAAAGACAAGGGCACTTCCCTTTCCAAGTGGTGGTGTGAAATCTGAGATAAGGAACTGGGCCATGGGGATGCAGACCTGGGTCTGGTGGGGTTGTGTGGAAGCTCTGACCTCAGCCTTCCAGCTCACGGTGCCCCACCTCCCCCACACCCAGAAGTGTCCTGAGGCAATACTCTGGTGAGTTCTGGGACTTCTACCATGGAGTATGTCAGTGGAAACCACCGTGTATAAAGTTCTCTTGGCCTGGCCGCTGTGGGTATTTAAAGTCCTTCCACAGTAGTTGTTCTAGATATTTATTTCCATGTGAATAAAACTCTCCCCAGGGTGGAATGCCATTTCCATATTTTGTTTTCTACACAAGGTTTATTTCCTGCACACTGATTCTCTACTTGCCTCACACTGGGATTACCTGGGCGGCTCTAAAATAGGGATCACAGCAATCAAGGTGGTTCATGTAGTATGCTTATATCTTTATCACAGCATTTCCCATTGTATCTTTAAAAAACCTGTAAAATGATTGTCCCTGAGAAAGAAAAGTTGCCTTATTTTTTCAGGCCTGGACATTAGGAATTAAAACCACCTGTTAATGATTTTTAAAATGAGCAAAATTTGAGAATCACTGGAGATGGTTTGCAAAGACACCAAGTCACTGAGAGGCAGTCACCATTCTCCACCTTTGGGAACATGTCTGACTAGGATCAAGAAAGTCCCTGTGGCTCTCTGGGGAAGACTAAGCAGAATCCTCTTCCCTGCTCCCTGAGAGCACTGACACTGCAGTCCTTATTCATACCTTGTCTGACGTGATGAGGCATGTAACAATTAAAAAATAGAAACTAAAACAAGGCAGGTGATCCCAATGGAAAACCAGAGAGAATCATTTAACTAAACAGGTTTTTCAAATTCTCATAGGCTGAAAATTACACTACGAAGTAAGGCTCAAATTCTAGGCACCTCTGATGCTGACATCTGGATAGAGCCCTGAATACATGTCTTTAGTAAAGACAAAGCTCATGGTGATGTTAGTACCCCTGACCCCTACTTCCTGTTACAAGAACTGCAGGCTCATCCCTGATACAGGTGCAGGCACAGCCCAGTGAGACCCTTCATGCAAAGCATCCTCTCTTCTCTAAACTAGGGTTGGGTCAGAGAATGCACCAAATTCTTCCCTGAAACCCCACTGTATTTCTGAGCCTCAGTAAAGGGAGTCATATAGAGAATTGAATCTGAGCAGGACAGCCTTTTGAAAGCCATATGCATTCTCCCATCATAGTGTCTTTACTGCACTTGCACTGTTTGCTCACATGTGCCTTGGGATGCCTTGTGCTCAAGGACTTGAGCTTGAAACCCCATGAATTGGTGGATGTGATTTTCATGTCCCTTGGTTTGAGTCATTGATAGTGAAAAAAATTAAGAAAGAAAGGAAGGGGTGCAGATGGTGGAGAGATGAGAAGGACATGAAAGGGAGAATCTCAGAGGAAGGAGGGAAGCTTTCTTTGGAGTGCTGCATGTGTCTCACAGATGCCATGGTCATGAACCCATTCTTTTCCCATTGGGAAAAGGATATCACTGCTGCAGAGTCCTGAACCTCATAGAGGTGAGCTGTGATGGAACTTTCTGCCCAGGACCCAGAGTGGAGCTGAAGTTCCATAAAGATCCACTGTTTCCAGGTTAACAGGCCCTGGAATGAAGTGATGGCAGAGGTCTCCTGTGTGCCTGTGAGGGTGCTGTACTCCTGGTGGCAGGTGGGAGGTTTGCTGCTGCCCTAGGTTTGGGGGATTGTCATTTCCATTTATTTAGCCCTTCTCCCGTCTTTACTGTCCCTAGACCTCAGTACCTGCTTTCAGAAGAGAAGACATCAAGGTGTTTGAAGAAGAGCAGTGACCTGAAGGCAGTTCTCAGCTGAGGAGCACCTGTCATTGCCATGAGTGGTGTGTGGCACCCCATGTAAGTGTTTGTGCACTTGACCAAACCTTAGTTTGAAGACCACCTCAAGACATCCCTGAAGATGTCTTCCCTTCTTTTTCTCTGGGATTACTGTAAGGAACTGCTCACAGACATGCAGGAACTGGTCTCGGACATAGAGCCATCCTGTGTCCTTTTCCAGGAAGGAATCCACCTCACATCCTGACTGTGGGTTCACTCCCTGGATGTGCTGACTCTTCTCAGAGGAGTGGGGGCAGTGAAATGGTACTGCAGCAAATGGCCACCTGCTACCTGGGTGGCATGCTCCCTCCTGCTGGGCCTCTGCCATGGACATGACTTTACTTGCTCCACTTTGGAGATTCCCCACTGTGACAGGTGCAGCTTATGCAGCTGAGGGGTCCCAAGCTAGTGGGTTTTCAGGCCCAGGCCTGCTGGTGTTCTTCCCTACTCACAATGAACTTCCCTTTCACCCAGGCTCACCTGGGCTGCTGGCATGCACCCACGTGTAGAAATGGAAGAAGTCTTCTGGGTGAGACCCAGGCTGGTCCACCTGCATTCCCTCAGGTGAATAACTGGTCTGAATGCAGGACATACAGAAGTTCCTATGTTCATCCTCCACCCATATGAACCCTGACCAACGTTCCCAACATGAGGCTGGATCATGTCACTTTTGCACTTCTGACAGGACTGTTCAAGATACAGACTTGGAATTATTTAAAAAATGGGATTTTTTTCTTTTTTCTTTTCACAGACTGCATTTTCTTTCAATGCACACAAATGGGGTTCAACTTCTCATTTCTATCGTACAGATTCACCATTCGTGTGATCATACATGTACATAAGGCAATGATGTCTGTGTCATCCCACTGTCTTCTTACCCCTGCTCTCTCCCCCACTCTCATGTCCCTCTACACAATAAACATTGAGAGGAAAACACTTGCACATTCCACATTAATGTCCTCAGGACTCTCAGTTGTCATGTCAAAGGGGCATGAAAACCTTAACTTTCATGGCAGATGCAGCCCAGCTCTCCTGGACACCAAGCCTGCTCCTGAGCTCCAGGGACACAGAGACCCTCGTGCCCTGGGCAGGAGGATGGAGGGGTGGACCTGCATGGACCTGAGAGTGGGTGGAGGAGCCTCGGGCCCTGCCCACCTTGGCCACGCTCCTCAGGGCCAGTTTCCTATTGACCCTGAGGCAGACTTTCCTCTTTCCCAGTGAGCATCAGGAGCTCCGTTCACAACTGCCTGTCTGAGCGCCTGACACCCAGTTCTCTGCACGAGGGACCCAGAGTTTGGGACTGGTCTCGAATGTCGTGGTTTCTGCCCACTTGCTGAGGCTGTGGGTGCTTCTTTACCTGCTGTGATTGGCTAGAGTCCCTCCCATTCTCATCCCTTCTTATGGTTTGGAAGTGAGGTGTCTCCCAAAAACTCACAAGTGAGACAAAGTAGGAAAGTTCAGAGGAGAAATCATTGGTTGTAAGAGCATTTCCCAATCAGTGATTTAATCCCTGATGGGGTTATTAAGTTGGTATGGTGTGGCTGGATTAATTGTAGTGGTGGGGTTTGGCTGGAGGAGATTGGAATTGGGACTTGGCTTCAGGGTATATATTCAGTATCTGGAGAGTGCAGCTCTTTCTGCTTCCAGATGATGCAAGATGTGTCCCTCTGCCACACTCTTCTGCTGTGATATGCGCCTCACCTCAATCCCTTAGAATTGAAGCTGGTCTTCTTTGGACTAAGACCTCTCACACCATCAGCCCTCAAATAAACCTTTCCTCCTCTATAATTGTTCTGGTCAGGTCATTTAGTCACAGCAGTGAACAAGCTGACTAAACTATCTCCCCTCCCCTGTCCTTGTTTTCTGTCCTCACCATCTCCCTCATCACTCTACACAGGGACAGGTCACACTCACCAGTGAGTCAGGTCTCAGCATTACCAGCTCCTTCAAGTGAGCACAGGCATGCACCACCCTCCCCTCCACCTTATGCTCGCCACAGACTTGCTAAGATCCCCTATGGATCCTCAAGTCCTTTTGTGGTGTGGCCCCTAAGTTCCTGACACCACTCCTTCTGACTGGTGAGTCCCAGACCCCTGAGCTATGGGCTGGGGAGTCCACCTTCCTTGCCCTGTGACCCTCCTCTTCTTTTCCCCTAACCCTCATCCAGTGGCTCACCTGGACGGATGTCTTCCTATTTACATTGCAGAGACAACCAGTCAAAACATTAGTGTTGCACAAGCAAAAGGCCCTGAGACCTCAATGAGCACACATGAGAGGTCAGAGTTTGCAAGACAGTTTGGGAAATCACATGACCTGTGGCAACTACAGTCCTCAAAACACAAAAACATTATGAGGAAAAATCCCTTGGTCACAGAGTCTGGTTTCCACATTTCCCATATGACAATAGACAAATCCCAGGTTTCACCAAACCAGACACAATCACAGGTCCCCAAAGATTATGAAAAAGCCTTCCTTCTGGCTTCCTTCTGGAAGAAAATCAACTGTGAGGAATTATCCCCAGGAATTGCATTTCCACCACTCAGGCCGTTCTCCCTCGTCTCTGTCCCAGGACTTTCTCCTGAGCCCTGAGCAGCTTCCCCATTAATATGAGCAGCTCACACTGTCCCTGTGCAGGCTGGAGAGCAGAAGGCCATTGTGTGGAAGAGGTTCCTGAGGCCTCAGTCTTGCAAGCCCCCGTCAGCCTGCTGAGTCCCTGAGATTAAAAGTGTGTATGCCCATGTCCAGTGCATGTTAATTCATTTATTTATGTATTTGAAAATCCAAGGTGAAGGATAGAACAATTTATTGAAAGATGTACAAAATATTTCTTTTAGTTTTCAAATGTGTATGTATCAAAATGTTTAATGTGAAGAAATGTTAAGCAATAAGTCTCTAAATATTTCAGAGATGATGAGATCTGATGCAAGTAGGTATGAGTGTGGTCATGTGACCTTGAAAGGTGACCTCATCAAAGTGCATTCTGGAGCAATTGTATGTAGGTATGGAGATAGTTTCACCTTAAATTGGTCTAGTGCTTCAGTGAAAAAATTCCTCTAATGCCTGTGAACTATCCTTATTTTATTTAATATGTAATACTAAAAACAAATTAATTAGAGATTTAAAGAAATAACCCACTTAATAATGATATAAATTAGGTTATTAAAATGTAAAAATCCACGACTATTATTTTTCCTATATTAACAATCAAGGGAAAGAATAGATGCTCCTATTATATATTCCTAAAAATATATAAAATTAATTTTCTTTGGATAAAAGCAAATTACATACATTTCCCAAGTACACATTTTGCAAGTTATTTTATTGACATTTGATATAAAGTACTTAGAAATAGAGATGAAAAACAGAGACAAAGCATCAGATTTTGAAATTTAATATTATATTTAGATTATTCAGAGACTAAAGATAAATATGAAGGAAAAGTTACAATTTATCTGGAAATTAATAGTTGATCAAACTATGGGATCCCACCACCTTTGTGTCCAACACATATATATTTATAAATGTACTGAAGTGTGAAACAAAGTAAATTGAATGCAAGTAAAGAGAAGGGAACTCACATACCAGCTCTGTCTTGTTTTGTTTTGTTTTTCCCCCTGTTAATTGACATACTAATTGTGTACCTGCAGAGTACAATCTGGTATTTCCTCACCTGTATACACTGAGTCAATCTACAATCTCAAAGATACCATGTCATGGTAGTAAGAACATCCAAAGCCACTGTTCCACCTATTTTGAAATATACAGTCATTACTGTCATAGTCACATGGGTGGTACTGGAGGACACCTTTCAAGTGAAACAAGGTGTTCAAGAAAGGACAAGTAACTTTGTCATGTTAGAGCAAAGACTCAGCCCTCCACCATCACTGCCTGGGCGCTGGTTCCACCAAGTGCCAGGAGGTGAGTCCACACTTTGGTGCCTGTCACCCTTGCCAACAGCAAGTCAAAATGAATTTGCCCCATTGGGGTGAAATTGCTCTTGCACAGAGAGATTGGCATTTCACTTTCTAGAACCTACTATAAAAAGGAAACAGTATACAAAGTTAAAATCTCTTGGCCAGACCCTCAGACATTCCTAATCCACACATCAGAGATTTTAACTATTATAGACTCCCAACTTTGCTGGAATTCTCATCCACCTGCTTGCACGTGCACACACACACACACACACACAAACACACACACACACACACTGACGCCAGTTTCAATTTGACTGTTTCTAACTCATGAACAAAGAGATATGTTGTTGATTAGCACAAGTGGCCTCACTAATACAAGCTTTAACTTTAAAACTAACCTGTTATCCTTTGAACAGCTCCTTCAGTGAACCTTTTTCCTATTTTTTTTTTTTTTTTTTTTTTTAGGATCTTGATACTTTGGTAGACATAGTGATTGGATTTTGTGACATTTTGGCAACAAGAGAGACTGGAGGCCAAGGGGTAGGGTTTGACCTGATCTTGAAACACTTTTATCTGCCTTAGGGGATGTAATTACAGCTGAGGTAGGTATTCACATACCAAGGCTTCATCCTTGTCACCATTTGTTATATTTTTATTTCTTTGGTGATTGCTCTTGGGTGCAACTTCACCACTGAGTAGTCCAAATTTGGGAGTCTTTATTAAGCTGGCTGGTTGACTGTCTTCACACTATTTCCCAAAAATGGCTATTGGGAGAACAGCCCCAATCATGGTGTTGCAGGGGTTCTTATACCAAAAATCACTTCAATCAAAAGTGTCTGTGGCTATGATTCAAAATTACAAACTTACACCATGAAATCATTAATTAGAGGTGAAGTGGGTCAAAATGACCCTACCAAGGTACATTTATCTGTGTCTTGTATTCTGGTTCAATAGCCCACATTTTATTTTTAAGCCAGAATTATCCTATATTTGTTACTATGACCCTGTATTACATTTGAGGTCATTTATTTACTCCTCCACCTGAATTTTTTTTTTTTTTGCCCAGAACTGCTTTAGATATTATTATTGCTCTTTTGTCCTGAACATAAATCTTAAGATTACTTTTCCTATATCTAAGGAGAATATTATTGCTATTTTGATGGGGATTGCATGGAACCTATAGAATGCTTATGGCAGTCTGACCATTTTAACTAAGTCAATAGTACCGTCCCATGAATATTGACGGTTTGTTCACCTTCTCATGGCTTCTTAGATTTCTCTGTCTCTCTCTCTCTCTCTCTCTCTCTCTCTCTCTCTCTCTCTCTCTCTCTGTGTGTGTGTGCCAGTTTCTATTGAGAGATCTTTTCATTTCTTTCCTTTCCACCCATATCCCTTTTATATCCTTCTCCTGCCTATGTGCTGTGGCTGAGTTTCACACACTGTAATGAACAGGAGAGGTCAGAGTGGCATCCTTAGCTGTTTCTGATTGTACGGGAAATGCTTTCAGTTTGTCCCCATTTACTACAATTTTGGCTTTGTGTTTCTTGCGTATGGAGTTCACGGGGTTGAGGTAAGCTCCTTCTATACTTCGTTTTCTTATAGGTGCCACTTAAGACAGACAGATCACCACTGAGAATTACAAATTGGGAGACTTTATTGGCCAGCCAACTGACTGTTTCTCACCACGCCCCACGAATGGCTACTGGGAGGACAGCCCTGACCATAGGGTTGCAGGGGTGTTTATACCATAAGTCAGTGTCTGTTGCTATAATTCAAAACTACAAACTAACATCATGAGATCTAAACTCAT
>JAJEJO010032711.1:306-11521 GCA_020662805.1 Glaucomys volans
TTGATTGATTGATTGATTGATTGATACACATTAGGGATTGAACCCAGGGGTGCTTAACCACTGAGCCCATCCCCAGCCCTTTTATATATTTTATTTGGAGACAAGGTCTCCCTGAGTTGCTTAAGGTCTTGCTAAATTGCTGAGTCTGACTTTGGATCCTGTGATCCTCCTGCCTCAGCCTCCTGAGCTGCTGGGATTACAGGTGTATGCCATCTTGCCTGGCTCTATGCAATATATTTTAGTGTAAGGAGTGAAGTTATGAATTTTTTTTTTTGGCTTCCATTCCCCTCTGCCTCCCCACCAATGGTGGCAAAAAGAATTCCTAAATACAATGAATGAAGCACACAATAGTTCATCATTCCAGGGTTTTGCAAGGGCTAGAATTTTCTAAAATATTTTTTTAGTTGTAGATGGATACAATTTGTTTGTTTGTTTGTTTGTTTGTTTATTTATATGTGGTGCTCAGGATTGAACCCAGGGCCTCACATGTGCCAGGCAAGTGCTCTACCACTGAGCTGCAACCCCAGCTTGTAAGGGATAGATTTTATGTTAGGGTCTTTGGAGCCCTTTAAGAATGGTAATTCCTTAGGAATGTCTTATTTTAAGGTTTTTGGAAGTTGACAGGTCTTTGAGATGCTCTGTTTGGGATGGTTTGCTCTTGTGAAGTCTCTGGGGGTATTCGTTATCATGGTGCTTTCCATAGCATTTCCAGGAAGGTGGCTATTGTGAAGTTTCTGGTAACTGCTGCTGCTGTAGGCCCTGGAGATGTTTAATTTGCTATCATATCCTATTTGGGAACTGTATTATAGAGAGCTTCCAGGAAGGGTGGCTTCCTAACTGTCAGCATGTTCTCTCCCTTCAGGATCCCTCTTCAGCGAGTCCACCCTGGACACAGAACCCTGAACACGCTGAGGGCATGGGGAGAGCCAGCAGAGCCCTCTAGGTTGGTGACCCCATCCACTGGGGACAAGCCCGACTTTGTGCCTCTGTCCAAGTTCATGAATGTGAGTTGCAGCCATACACAGCCCCCACCCTTGTGCCCTTAAGCTAAACCCTCTTCATTTATCCTGTCTCGTCTTTTGCCATCAGGTCCAGTATTTTGGGAAAATTGGGCTGGGAACGCCCCCACAAAATTTCACTGTCGTCTTTGACACTGGCTCCTCCAATCTTTGGGTTCCATCCAAAAGATGTCACTTCCTCAGTTTGCCTTGCTGTGAGCTCTCATGGTGGGGAGAATAAGGCTGAATGGGGGTGAAAGGAGAAAGAGGGGAGGGGCTTCATCTTCCTAAGGCTTTTGAGCCACTATTGTCTTCTAATGCCCTTACCTGTGAGAAGCGAAAGGGGCAGGAATCTTTGGGAGGCTACCATTCCCTAGTGACACCTCTCTGATCTTCTGAATTAGGGTTCCACCACCGTTTTGATCCCAAGGCTTCCAGCACCTTCCAGCCCAACGGAACCAAGTTTGCCATTCAGTATGGAAGTGGGCGGCTAGATGGAATCCTGAGCGAGGACAAGCTAACTGTGCGTGATCACAAGAAGGCTTGACCTTGTAAAACCCTCGGATTTAGGGAGGGGCTTAAAGAGGCAGGACTTGGGGGGTGGGGCTTTCCAAGCAGGGAGGCAAAGTTTCTGGCTATTTGGAACTTGTTTCCAGATTTTCATAGATCTAGGATTCTCGCCTTGCTTTGGGGGGTCTCAGGGATATGTGAACAATGTCCTTTTAGAAGTAACTGGCCCAATCTCCTCGATCTGCTCCTAGATTGGGGGAATCAAAGGTGCATCAGTGACTTTTGGGGAGGCTCTGTGGGAGCCCAGCCTGGTCTTCACTTTTGCCCACTTCGATGGGATACTGGGCCTCGGTTTTCCCATTCTGGCTGTGGGAGGAGTTCAGCCCCCGCTGGATATGCTGGTGGAGCAGGGACTACTGGATAGACCTGTCTTCTCCTTTTACCTCAACAGGTATTGGGGGAGGGTCTCCCTACTACAAGTTCTGGAAGGAACTTATACAAGGAAGTTCTGCCATCACCACCCCCCAATTCAGGAAGCCCCATCATCCTTTCAGGAAGTCATCTACTCAAAAAAGGGATTTTCAGCCTCCTTTGAGGAAAGCACTTGCTCTGTATAAGAAATGCCTGAATTCTATTCATAAGTTTCACAGCTTTAAGTGACAACCTAAACCACACCAAAGAAACTCACCTTCACTTCAAAATGTTCCACATTTCAAAATCAAACAGGAAATTTCATGAACTTTCCTTCAGATACTTGACTTAGGAACACTCTCTTCACCACAAAGGAAACTCAAGTTCTATTTGAGAACACTCACCAGGAAGTCAGGAATTACCCATTAAGTACAACTTTACACTCAGAAAGTCCTGTTTGTCATCCAAGTCTCCGCCCCCCAAATATTCCCACTGCTTCCCGGAGGCCCATAACCCACAGTCAAAAAAGCCAGTGTCCACTCAGTTACCCCAACATGCAACCCTCTCAGGAGGTCCAGCCTTCCTCTTAGTAGATTAGCCCTCCTCCATCTTCCAGGAAGCTGCTACTTCCTCTTAGGTCACTGACAGCCAACTCACCTCTCTTGATAACAGGACACACAATTTAGAAAGTCTCACCTCTTACTCAGGAAGCCACCCCACCCCTACACAAATCAGCCATCCAGAGCCAGTTCAGCAACCCCAGTGCTCTGCTTGGTAACTATGACAGTTCAGGAAATTTCCCCCCAAGAGTTCTGCCTTCCACAGTCAAATTAAGTCTCATCTCCACTTCAGGATGCCCCAAACACAAAGTCCTTCTCCATCAAGAAAAGCACCATGTCCTTTCACTTTTTGCTTTGCTTCCAGTCCCAACATCTAGGCCCCACCCACATTCTACCACCCCATCTAGAACTGAGAAAAGACCCAATGGGCATGAAGTCCCAGCCCTGGTCATTCCTGGGGCTGGAAGGGGAAACGCCAGTGACACCACAGCACTC
This sequence comes from Glaucomys volans, assembly GCA_020662805.1. Lineage (NCBI taxonomy): Eukaryota > Metazoa > Chordata > Mammalia > Rodentia > Sciuridae > Glaucomys > Glaucomys volans. The sequence continues at coordinate 3,281 of JAJEJO010032711.1, forward strand.
TGCTTCTGCAGGGATTCTGAAGGGGCTGATGGAGGAGAGCTGGTCCTGGGGGGCTCAGACCCCACTCACTACATCCCACCACTCACCTTTGTGCCTGTCACAGTCCCCGCCTACTGGCAAATCCACGTGGAGGGGTGAGTGGCTTGCCTCCTGGGTCTGAAGGTGGAGGCTAGGGGTGTGGATTCCTAGGACCCTGCCTTTAATGCCTGTCCCCTTTCCTCTCAGTGTGAAGGTGGACACAGGGCTGACTCTCTGTGCCCAGGGCTGTGCTGCTATCCTAGACACAGGTACATCCCTCATCACAGGACCTTCTGAGGAGATCCAGGCCCTGAATGTAGCCATTGGGGGATTTCCCTTGCTTGCTGGGCAGGTAAGGACACAGTCCGTGGTGAGGGTGGACTAGGGAGGCTCATGGGAATTTGATGACAGACATTGGGCAGGATGCTGGGGCCAATGGATAAGAAGTAGGTAGCTATAAAGTGTCCCAGGGCAGAAAGAACTGGACCTTTGCATGATGGGCTGGAACACTGAGGGAGGGAAAAAGGACACTTCCAAGTATCTGCTCTGAGTGACTCAGGTGGTGGTTGGGAGAGGGATGAGAATGCCTGGTTATTTAGGACTGGAGGGAAGGCGTGGTGACAAGTCCTGTCCATACAAGGCCCGGAATAGCTAGCTGTCCGATACAGACACTTCCCTATGGCACTGGGGAGCTGCAGAAGGTATTTGGGCAGAAATCTCCACTCATCACTTGTTCTTCTCCTCTAGTACCTCATTCAATGCTCGAAAATTCCATCGCTCCCCACAGTGTCCTTCCTCCTTGGGGGTGTCTGGTTTAACCTCACGGCCCAGGACTACGTTATCCAGGTGTGTGACTCATCTTGACGTCAGCATAACATAGTATAACTCGGCTTGAGGGGGCGGAGCTAGGAGTGAGACCACCAGGGAAGGGTAGAAGTCCCTACAGAAACATTTCTAGTTCTCCCCTGGGGTAGTAGGCGGGGCGAAGCATGAGCTCCCTGAGAAGAGGCAGGAACGGTGGCGTGCTGTGACACCCAATGGCTCGGTCTTGTCGCCTTGCAGATTGCTCAGGGTGGCTTCCGCCTCTGCATGTCCGGCTTCCAGGGCTTGGACATGCCCCCGCCTGCCGGACCCCTCTGGATCCTCGGCGACGTCTTCTTGGGGACCTACGTGTCTGTCTTCGATCGCGGGCACGTGAACGGCGGTGCCCGGGTGGGCCTGGCGCGCGCTCGTTCCCGCGAAACTGGGGGCAGGGGGACAAACCCGCGCAGGCGCAGTTTCTCGGCTGAGGCCCTTGCTAGGCACATGCGCGCCGGCAGGTAGCAGCTGTCTGACTTCCGAGCAAAAATCCACTATTTCCATTGAAACATTTACCTGAATCCCTTCTTTTAAGTGCATACGTTTTAGAGAGAAAAATTAGTGTTCGGACCTCCGGAATCGAGAAGGGGAAGAGTATCATCCCTATTCTGCAGGGCTCACACTAGTATTATACTACAAATACCACGAATCCCTCACCCTTTCTCTGCACCTACTCAAAGGCTCCCGGCCTCGCGAAGCATCCTGGTTGTTGTAGTCCATGCAATGTTTACATTCTAGCGGGGGCAAGCGCAGCCACAACAAGCGTGGGAGGCGACAGGTCGCGACGACAGCGACAGGTGGCAGTTGTGTGTGTCGGGAGAGGTGGTAACTGAAATCGGTCAAGGGTTCCCTAACCCTTGTTCTAAGGAGAGGGGATACCATTCCTATGGACCTCATCTTTTGTTCCTTTTCTTTCCCCTTGGGATTCCAGGACCCCTGGGTCCTCCATAAAGGCGGAGCTTGAAGCCCCCGAGTTGGAGGGAGCGGTGCTGCCCCTCCTCCGGTGGTGATGTCACTACCCCTTCAGCAGCTTCTTGCTGCCCAGAGCTGCTGGGGCTGGGTCACCCTACCCCCGTCGCCAGCCCCGGATTCCCCCATCCCCGCCTCGCCTCGACTTGGGGTGAGTATGGGGGAGGGGGCGGAGGCTCAGGTCCTAGGGCGGTAAGACAGCCCAAGTGCCAGTTTGGGAGGTAGGGGACTTGGAAGACCCAGAACCAAAGATTACAGCGGAGGGATCCCCTTTGATTCTGAGCTTTGGGGCCAAGGTACTTGAAGGGTCTGGAGAACCAAGGATCTTAGGCAGGAAGTCCCTGTATTTTCAGCGTTAGTGAGATTCCCTTTCCTGGATTTAGGAATGGAGGAACAAGAAAGGAGTCCTACAAGTCAGGGAGGAGACGACCCATCCTCAATTTTTGGCTCCTTGGGGAATGGGGGAGGGAGTGTCCAGGGTGAGGAGGTGGGAGTTTGGAGCGTTCAGAAATTTTGTGCTTAGAGTGTCAGGGAAAGAATGCTTTGGAGAAGAGCTGGGGTGAGAAAAGGTCTGAAGAAGTGGACAGACAGCTTCTCCCCTCCTGGGTCCATTGCTGAAGAGGGAATCTGTTTTCCTGTAGTCTGTGAGCATAGCTGGGTGTTCCCGAGTCCCATCTTGTCTCCAGAACGCCCTTTCTCTCTAATGGATGGGTGAGAATTCTGGTTCACAATCCTTCCCCCAGCCCCCATATACCCAGATGAGGTCTGGAGAGAGCAATAAGGGAATGACAGCAACCAAATTTCCCATGAGTGAGGGAATCTGAACCATTCTGCTGCTCCTGACTGCTGCCCCCATCCCCAGTTTCTAATCTCATCCCATGTTCTCCCCTTTTCCAGCTCCTTCCCACCAACAACACCAACCTTCTTCCACGTTTCTGTCCTCTGGGGTGTGGGGGAGAACCCAAGAAATGAAACAAAACAGAAACAAAAAAATGCTGATTTAGTAACTTGATCCTGGGCCTGGCTGCTGTCAAGAGCAGAAAGTAGGGGTGGGGATAGGTAGGGTATAAAGGATGGCTGACTTAGGTTCCCACCCCAGTCCCAGTTCCCAGCCCCTAGCACCTACCCAGCCCCTTCTCCAGCCTCCATCACCATCCCATACTGGCCTGGGAGCCTCATTCAATGCTCAGTACAGGATTCACTGCTTCTGCCTAGCTTCTGCCTAGGAGCACAACAGACTTCAGGGTAGAGAGAGGAAGGAAGTGATGATGTATTTTCTCTGCCCAGGTGGGTCCTATCAAAGGCCCAGGGTCTGGGGAGGAAGAGAACTACCTCCTTGTCTGCAGGACAAACTCCACTTCTGTAACTCTCTGCAGTGACGCAGCATGAACCCTGGCCAGGATGGGGGTTAGAGTGTGTGGAGGGGAGCCCTGAGATAAAGGAAAAGAGACCTAGAGAGAGGGGAGCCCCAGGAAGAGACAGACTCAGGATGGGGTAAGACATGGGAGAGAGACCCAAGGAGGACTCAGAGAGAAAGCAGCATTAGAGGAGTCACTAGAGCAGACAGAAGGAGAAAGGGCAGAGATGAGCAGGTGAAGGGGACATGCCAGGGGGCTGTCAGCATCCTCTAGCTGCCCAGTGCCTGGCCTGATGCCACCCTCTGCAGGTGCAGCAGCTGGTTGGTACGGCTCATAAATAGGGAGAGGGAAAGGAAAGAGAAGGAGTTCGTCTGAGAATAAGAGGGGGCTCAGAGATACAGAAAGGGTAAAGACAGGTGAGGTGGGATGGGGGACAGAGCCTAGGAAGGAGAGGAGAACTGAGACACGGAGGGGAATAGAGATCATGAGGTGATAGAGAGTCAAAGAGGGACCCAAAGACCCAAGGAGAGGAAGAGAGACCTTGAGTGAAAGGTAGAGACCAAGAGGATGAGACTGGGGATGGGGTACTAACCATGGCCAGGCAATGGAAGACAACTCTAGAGACAAGAGGAGTAAGGACTCAAAAGTCGAGGGACAAATTCAGAGACCCACAGGAAGGGCAGAGAATTAGAAAAGAGGGGCCAGAGACACAGACACGGGAGCGGAATGGGGTGGAGAGGCTATACCAACCAGCCGCTGCACCTGCAGAGGGAGGCGGCGGGCCCGGGACCGCGAAGCCAAAGAATGCCCGCAGCCTCCTGACCAGCCCCCTTCGCTCCTACAGGCACCTCTTCGCTCAGCACCCGAGCCGCAGTCATTGGCTCCGCCCCAGCCCCTGCGTCTGCGCACTGCCTCCTAGAGACGCGGACCGCTCTGGGGGCGGGGCCTGATGCTCCAAGGCGGTCCGCCTTCTTCTGGCCCCGCCCCTAATTCTCCGTTTCGACCCTTTCCCCCACTCCCGACCTCTCTGACACCTACCCGGCACCATTTCCCATTGGTCCCGTCTGTTGTCTCAGTTTAGACGGTAATCCTGACGCTTTGGCCTCCCCCTCCCCTTCTTTCTGCCTGCATTCGTGCTCCCTCCAGTCCTTATTCATCCCTTCATCCTCCAGTCTGCAGTCCGAGGTGGTCTAATCTTCATATCCTCTCTTCCCCAATTGGAAGTTCTCATCCCATCCCCTAAGGCCTCAATGATCCTTACTCATTGAGGATCTCTGACTCCAAGAACTCCAACACTCTCTGTTCCAGGTCCCTCCCCTCTGTCCAGCGCAGTAGCTTTCTACTCTCGAAGTCTCACTTTTCCTCTAGCGTTCTCGCCACCTCCGTCCCTTTCGTCCACCATCTCACCACTGCCCTGCTTCTGCTTTCAAGCTCTCTTAAAGTCCCGCCCCTCCCTAAGTCTCACCTTCCTACAACCGGTTCAAGATATTTTCTACCATTCGTCGTCCCCACCTACTTTTCTCGGTCCCGTCCCATCCTTCCGGACCCAGTACCCTCAGCATTCTGCCTCGGCTCTTCCCTTAGTCCTATTCAAACGCTCTCAGGTTTTCAAGCCTCGCCTGTTTCACACCTTCTCACCGGGTCTCAATCTCTCTTCCCCTCGCTCTGTCCCTTTTCAGTCCAGCGGGTCCCATTCCGCGAGAAAGGGGTCCATCTCCAGTTCCCGTGCCTAGTTCAGCCGCTCACTCTCCCGGCCAATCAAGACTGTCTTTGCTCTTTGCTCTTAGGCCTTGCCCCGTCCAACCTATTTGGCTCAACGCCGCCCTCTCTATCTGCCCCTCCACCCCGGGTCCTCCTTGACAAGGCTTTAGGTCCCTGCGAGAGATCTCTTTCTCTCCGGACCCTTCTCAGTCCAACCAGGTCGACTTCTTAGATTGTGACCTCGACCCTCCAGGCCAGTCTGGCTACCCTGATTTTGGTTCTATCAGGTCTCTTTCTTACATCTTGCCCCGTTTCTTGTGCTGCTGAGCCAAGAAACGTTTGTTACCGGTCCCGCTTCCTTTGGCACTCCGCCCCTCCGTTTTGCTATATCGCAAAGACCCAATCGGTGAGCCTCATTTGTGGTTCCCTGTCATCCAGCTAGGCAGTGGTAGAGTATCGGCCCCTCTCCTCCCGGTCTTAGCCCCACCCAAGTCCCTCAGGCCAATCAGTTCGAATCCTCCCCCACTCTAAGGCCCCGTCCCTCCATTCTATCGTCTCTTCCCATCCAATCGCGTCCGCCTCTGCCCCTTTCGGGCCCGCCTCCTCCATCCATCTTCTCCTCCCACCCAATCACGTCTGTTTCCCCTGAGCCCCGCCCCTCTTGGCCCTGCCTCTCCCGCCCCGCCCCCAGTCCAATGCTTAGCTCAGTCTGCGTCTCGTCCTTCCGCCGGCGCCAGGAGGCCAGCAAGCAGCAGCCGGCACCAGAGCCGCAGCCGCCTGAGTCCCCACCGCCGCTGTCCCCGCCGCTGCCACCGCCGCCGCTGCCGCAGCAGCAGCAGCCTGCGCAGCCCGGCCCCGCCGCGTCCTCGGCGGGCCCCCCGGCACCCCGCGGGCCCGGGGGCCGGTGCGCCGAGCCATGCCCCGGGCTGCCGGCGGCGGCCATGGGGCGGCACGGCGGCGGCGGTGGCGACAGCGGCAAGATCGTGATCAACGTGGGCGGCGTGCGCCATGAGACGTACCGTTCGACGCTGCGCACCCTGCCTGGGACGCGGCTGGCCGGCCTGACGGAGCCTGAGGCGGCTGCGCGCTTCGACTACGATCCGGGTGCAGACGAGTTCTTCTTCGACCGACACCCGGGCGTCTTCGCCTACGTGCTCAACTACTACCGCACTGGCAAGCTGCACTGTCCGGCCGACGTGTGCGGGCCACTCTTCGAAGAGGAGCTCGGCTTCTGGGGCATCGACGAGACCGACGTAGAGGCCTGCTGCTGGATGACCTATCGGCAGCATCGCGACGCTGAGGAGGCGCTCGACTCCTTCGAGGCTCCCGACCCCTCGGGTGCCGCCAACGCCGCCAATGCCGCAGGAGCCCACGACGCAGGCCTGGACGACGAGGCGGGCGCGGGCGGCGGTGGCCTGGACGGCGCTGGCGGCGAGCTCAAGCGCCTCTGCTTCCAAGACGCGGGCGGCGGTGCCGGGGGGCCGCCAGGGGGCGCGGGCGGCGCGGGCGGCACGTGGTGGCGCCGCTGGCAGCCCAGAGTGTGGGCACTCTTCGAGGACCCCTACTCATCGCGGGCCGCCAGGGTGAGCGCGCTCTTGGAGCCCCCAAATACCCAAGACCCTCCCCCAGACCCTCAGGAGTTCCCCATCCTAACCTGTTCTGGACTGTAGGCTCCAAGTCTCTTAGAAGCCTCTTCCCCCAAACCAGAGCCTTCCAAACACACCTCCCTCTCCTGGTCATCTCTTAAGCCCTCAAATGATGTCTCTCCAACCTCCAGAATCTCCCAGAGCTCTCCATGTCCACCCTGCTGCTCCAGGCCACCTTAGATCCTTAGAAACTCCCTTCCTCCTGTGAATCTCCCAGATTCCTGTGAACCGCCTTGCCTTGCCTTTCTTGGTCTTCTCCAAGGCCCTCTGAAAACCTTCCCCAACACTCAGAGGCTCTCCAGCCCCTCCTAACCTCTTGCCACCACCCTTGGTCACACCCCCCAAGACTTCCCTTAGCCCTGTTTTTCAGACCATCCCCAGTCCCTCAGAAGACATTCTTTCCCACCCTCAAAGTATCAAGACCCTGTTAACACTGTCCCACATTTCCCACCCTCTTCAGACCCTCTGAAGCCCTCTCTTCAACTCTCACTCTCTCAGGTTCTCTCAGCTCCTCCCCCATTCTCCCTGAGCCTATCCCCCAGAAGATCTCTTGTCAAGTTTGGGTCTCCTAGTTATTTTGACACTCCCCTAACCCCTCCTTCTGCTCCCTAAGTCGCAGAAGATCCTACCCTGCACTTCAGAGCCTCCTGGATCTCTCTGAACCTTCAAAGCACTTTCCTAGGCGGGACACTTCCCCTACCCCTCACAACAGTATGGTGGGGCACCTTCCCTTCTGGAACCTCCCTTCTGCCCCCTCTGTGTGCATGTTCCTTCTTGCATCCTTTACACCAACTCACCAACTCCTAAGGACTTAACTCATAAAGCTCCTGACTTTCCCCCACACTCCTCATGTCTCCAGAAGAGCCCAAGCCCCCATACTATGCCTTTCCTCTCCAGAACCCTGCTTGTTCTGAACTGCTCTTCCTCGCTACAGATGCCCCCACCTCTCCCTTCCATCCCTTCAACTGCACACCTCACTGTCTCTAAGAACCACTGCTTCCAAAAGCTCCTCTAGTCCCTTTCTAGTCTGCCAAGTAACTTTCCCTCTTGCTGCAGAACTTTATCTCACCTGAAACTTTGCCCCCCTCAAGTCATTAGCCCAGAAACTTCTCAATATAGCTTCAATTCTTTCTATCCTGACTAGGATCCTTCTACCTGATGGATTTCCCCTCCCCTAGCCCTGCTCTCTGCCCCTTTCTCAAGCTCCTCACCCCAAAGCCCAGGACTGGGCCCCACAACTTCTTTCCATTCACCAAAGTGACCCAAGACCCCACACTCTAGCCTTTTCTTTCCTCCAACTTTATCTCCCTCAAAAGTCCATAGTTTCCTCCAGTGATCTCTCCATCTCTCCCTAAAAACTTCCCTAAGCATAGGAAACTTCCCAGGCTAAATGGCTACCCTCCCACCTAGTTCTCCTCTGAACCTCTTCCTCCTCCTAACTTTCTCCCTATCCCAGAGACCCCAGAGAGGGAATGTGTGGAAAGAGGGGGGCAGTTCAAAATGGGGGGCGGATTGGGAAGAGGGGGAAAGGAGCAATCCCGGTGTCCCCTTGGAGTTTCCCGGGGCGCACAAACACCCAGAGGAGACAGTTCAGCCCCCTCCCCCCACGGTGCCGCGTCCTGGGCCGGGAAGGACACGGAGCCGCAGTGCCGCATTCGCGCCGGGGGAGGGAGCAGGGGGAGGCCCCCCCC
>JAJEJO010032719.1:0-32693 GCA_020662805.1 Glaucomys volans
GCCCACAGGAGGATCCCTAATCTCTCCGACTACTTTTCTCTGTCCCTTTTCTTTCTTTAGCAATAGTAAAACTGATTAGTTTGGGGGCACGGATTTAAATGAGTTCTATCAATCATATATCAGCATACTTAGTATCATTCTGAGTTTGGATTGTTTCCATGCAGGACCCCTCTCCTCTGGTTCTAGTACCTGCCATCATCCCCTCTCCTAATTTCTGGCTGCAGAGGAAAACTGGCATTAGTAACCAGACCCTGAGGCTCTAGCTCCTGCTTTCATTCATCTTGTTTACCAGATTTAAAGAACAGTTTGCTGTGTGCCATGTGCCTGCAAAAACTCTGGAGATACAGTGCTGACCAAGAGTGACGGCAGCCCTGACCTCACAGAGCTGACAATTCACTGTGAGAGACACAAATTGAGCCCCAAATCACACGTGTGCTGGAAGGAGATTTACAGGGCACTGGAGTTGCTTATAATGTGGGTCTCAAGCCATCCTTCAGCTTGTAGGGGGTGGTCCAGGAAGATTTCCTGGAGGAGGGGGAGTCCTTTTAACCCCCATTTCACCTATGAGAAGTAATTAAAGATCCTGGGAAGGTGGGTCTAGAAAGATTAAAGGGAGTAATATTCCATTGTGTATATATACCACAATTTCTTTATCCATTCATCTATTGAAGGGCATCTAGGTTGGTTCCATAATCTAGCTATTGTGAATTGAGCAGCTATGAACATTGATGTGGCTGCATCACTGCAGTAATCTGATTTTAAGTCCTTTGGGTATAAGCCAAGGAGTGGGATAGCTGGGTCAAATGGTGGATCCTTTCCAAGTTTTCTAAGGAATCTCCACACTGCTTTCCAGAGTGACTGCACCAACTTGCACTCCCACCAGCAATGTATGAGTGTACCCTTTTCCCCACATCCTCACTAACACCTGTTGTTGCCTGTATTCTTAATAAAAGACATTCTAATTGGGGTAAGATGAAATCTTAAGGTGGTTTTGATTTGCATTTCTCTTATGATGTAGGTAAATGGATGATGTTAGAGACTATTATGCTAAGTGAGATTAGCCAATCTCAAAAATCCAAAGGCCAAATGGTCCCTCTGATAAGTGAATGATGATGCATATTGTGGGGTGGAATGATGGCAAGAATGGAGAAAGGATAGATAGCATAGAGGGAAGGGAGGGATGGGGTCGGGGTGGGGGATAAGAATAATAACAGAATGTGTGACAGACATCATTGCCCTGTGTACATGTATGAATGCACAGATGGTGTGACTCTACTTTGTGTACAACCAGAAAAACAATTGCTGTACTCCATTTGTGTTCAATGAATCAAAAAATTAAATAAAAAAAAAGATTAAAGGGACAATTTACTCCAGGCAGTAGGAATAACATGAGCAAATGTTCAGGGAAAACAAAGAACAGAGTAGTCAAAAGCCCTGCATCAAACAGTAGGAGGCAGGGATCTAGAAAGCTTGGCACAGAGAGCCTGGTGAGGCATGGGAAGTGTGTTCCCTGACCCTCTGTACCATGAGAGTTGGTAAAGCATTGCTCTTCTGCTGTGTTTCTCTGGGTTTTAGTAATGCAGTTTCCCACAGTGTCATTGTTAATTTTTAAAATATAATCCATAAATATTTCCTGTTGGATAACTCTATGATTTCAATCATTTTGCAAGATTTCAGCTCTACTGACAGTGTGTTGAATGAAAGCTGTCTTCTCATGTACTTTGGAGGGTCCTTGAAAATGCCTTTTCATCTGCAGACCATTGCAAGACTGTCACATAGGCTGTTGCTTGAGGAGAACCCATAAGGCCTAGTAGAACCATCAGTCAAGATGAACAGATATGCTCTGTGATTCATTCTTTTCCTGGTGGTAAAGGTAAATGGAAATGGCTTGTTTCAGTCTGGGGAAGGAGGTGTAGCATCATGATAATGGCAATCTTCTAAAATTCATCTAATAAAACCAATATAAAAATTACCTCATGGAACTTCAACTGTCACTTGGCCTTTTTAAAATAATATCTGGAGCATTGTCAGAATTCAAATACTATTTGGGAATATAATGAAGATGAATGTTACACCAAATTTATGTACATTTAAATTTCCTTTGAAACTTAATTATCTGTGGAAATTTTTTGAGTATTCATCTGGAAACTTGGAATTTTGTAAGCTCCAGGTCAAGTGTTGACTCGTGTTGATGTGGGCCCATGGATGAAGGTGGACAGAGTAAAGCCAAGTTTTAAAAATCATACAAGAAAAATTTCTTCATGAATATCTAGATGTTGTAAAAAACATTTTACTGTCATTTTTGACTGTGCTGGAAAATTTTATTTTTTCAATTTTAAATAAATACATAAAAGTTTTTAGCTTGTATTCATTAAAGTATATCTTCATAAAACAATAGTTTTGTTGTTTTGATGCATGTATATTTGTAAGCTGCACCAAATTTATTTGAACAAATAGCAGTGTAAACAAATATATAATCAAAACACTTTATACCTTAACACCATATGGTCACTCTTGCAGTTTTTCAAGTTTATTAGGGCATTTAGACCTTTGAGTATCAGTCTGCCAGAAAACTAGTTTGTGTTATTTCTTAGCACTGAAAACTGAGTTTAGGCCTGAGTGAGTTATAAGGTGGTAGGAGAGTGTCCACCTTAAGGAACACATGGTTCTGAGTTCATGACAACAATTGGGAACTCTGAACAATTCTGAACTCTTTCTCTACCATAATGGAGCCCTCCTGTCCAGATGCTCACCCACTTGATCTGTTGTTTTCTAAATGGAGAGGAGAAAAGAAAGATGTCACAGTATGACAGTTATTAATGAAAGGGAAGGGAAGACCTTACTACTTAAAGCAGAGTAGGGTGAGGGTCAAACTTTGCTCTAGTCAGGGGGTAGAAATGAGTCAATCATGGTAATTCCCACTGGGTAGTTTCCTGTTCTTGTTCTGCTCCTCAAACACTATCTGGACAGCCTGTTTTTGGCTCCCACTCCAAGCACACTGAATAGCAGTCATTGAAAACTGTCCTGAGGTTCAGCTCTGCTCAAGTCCTGAGGAAGCTCTGATTGGTGCTGGAAGTATGTCAGCAGCCTCATGCCACAGCCTCTCTATTTTGAGATCTTTTCACACTCCTCAGGCTTGATGCTTGATAATGCTATTCTGCCACTAAATTTGGCCTCCTTTATCAACCACAACCTACATTCACCCTTTGGATGATGACTGCTTCTTCCTGCTCCAGGTGAAAATCCCTACTGACTTATACCTGCAGCATGGTTCTCAAGGGCCTGGGTATTCGTCTTTACTCATTCTATAAGATCTTGCTAGTTTCCAGTTGCCTAAGGTCATCACATTCTACAGTCCCCATGTCACCCATGCCTCAGTCAGTAATATGGCAATATGTGTAGACATTGCACAGATTCTTCCCCAAGCTTAAAGTCTTGTTATGTGAAATGATGCCTAGTTATGTCTTTCTCATTCAGAATTGGTTTGATTAACTCAAATGTTTAATTCTACATTCTGAACTAATTCACTATCATTACTATATTTAATCCTTTTGTTTCAGGATTTTAGGATACTTTAATATTTCAAATTTGTTCAGCTTCCTATCTGCCAAATATGATAACCTATGTTCTTTAAATATTTCATGCAGCAATTGATGTAATCAAAAGAATATATGTAAATTATTAGGCATATTGAAATGAATCCATGCTTGGACTCAATAAAAAGTGGAATATTACTAATACCATTACATAATAATGTGAACCCTGCTCTCCCATGATGGCAGCTACCATCTTGAATTTTGTTTCTATCATTTCGTTGACTAAATTTCAGTTTTTTACCACATTTCATTCTTGTAAATTATATTTTAGTTAATACATGTTAATGTGTATTAATAATAACTGACTACCTATATTCTTCTCTGACTCATTTACTCAACATTGTTTCTAAAATTCACCTTTGGTGAATAACTGTAGGTTCATTTTGTCTGTTGTTCCACTGCTCCAATAAAGTAACTAATAAGTTTGCAATTTGTTAGAATCATGTTTTTTGAAACTTTGGAATTTATAAAATCAAAATCCAAAAACCAAACCAGAACAAAATAATCAGGAAATGTTTATAAATATAGTAAATTCTTATAATTCTACATTGCTTCAACATCTATTTTGAATATAGATTTAACTTTCTTATAAGAGAAGACAGGCTTAGTCTCCCTTGACAGTTTCCAGTTCTCTACCCCTCCCCATTCCTCAATGAGGTCAATCCAGATATTTATCTTGTACAACCAATTCCTGGTGAGCACCTCCCTCTAGCACATGTATATACAAACTACTTAACTTGCCCCACTGTTCCCAGTACCCCACACTGATAGTGTAGATATGCTCTAGTAACCACATCTCAGTCAGAGTATAAATCCATCCTGCTTGTCCTTAACTCACCAATTAGAACTGCCCATGGAAAGCCTGCTTGAGTACTACTGTGGACACCAATAAAGGTTTCTTCCCGTAGGCCCATTTCTCTCCGTATTTGGTTCTAAAACTGTAGTTTAATCTCATTGCCCCTGAAAACTTCCTCTCAGCTCTCATTGGTACTCCTCTTCTCTACCTGAGATGTAATAAATTGTGTCTGTTTTTTCATGTATTTTTTGTTGTGCTGCTTTCTCCATGTATCATGCAAACAACACAAATGTACCTATTTTTATTTCTTGCTAAGGCTCTCCTAAAGAGTGCCTATCTTTTTTTTTTTAATTTTCAAGTTCTCTTTGTTGCTCTTTTAAAAAGTTTGTTCTTGGTAGGAATAAACTAGGCACAGGTCAGACAAGAGCCGCAAGGGTATCTGCCAGTATAAACAAATTTCTTGTGAGTGGAACACCAGGTCATAGTTGGATACTTAGGTGGATAAAAAAGTATCCCATGAAAGGCACATTATAAACATCTATGAACGAATCCCCTGGGACCCCATCAGATAACTCAAGATGAAATAGAGAAAAAGACAACAATGTAGAATGAAGGTGCTAAATGTGATGGGAGAACACTGTGATATTTTTACTTAGCTACCTACCAACCCATTCCATAGCTCAAGTAAAAAGCATAAGGAGGAAGAGGGAAAAGATGGAAATACATGAGGAAATTAATGGATTCGAAAGTTCCCATGTACATACTGTGGAATCTAGAGGGACAGATATACATAAACAGGTGTCTGTGAGACCAGTTTTATGTACCCAAACCAGATACAAATGTAGATGCAAAAATTCTCAACAATATACAAACTGAATCCAACACCAAGTAAAAATAATTCTATGCCATGACCAAGTAGAATTTATCATAGGACTGAATGCAAAGTTGTTTAAACATCTGAAAGTCAATTGATGGAATGTGTTGTATTAATAGAATAAAGGACAAAAACCACATGAACATCTCATTTGACAAAGAAAAAGCATTTGGTGAAATCCAATACACTTTTATGACAAAAAAGCCCAAAAAACTAGAAATAGAAGGAAACTTCCTCAACCTGATAAGGGCATCTATGAAAAATCTACAGCAACCATCATTCCTTAAGCTAAAATGTATTGTGTTAACATACTTAAAATGGGTAGAGAGTAAACATATGGTTATGTAAAACATGTCCACAATCTATTAAATTGCTCATCTTGGCTTTCTGGATGGTATTTTTTACTGGGAGAGAGAAGAGAAAGCACCTGCCAAGGATTTATCCCTTGCATGTATTTGGTAGTTCCACTCCCTCTGGAGTTTTTTCTTCCCCAGGCTTAATGGATACATCTATTTCTCCAGAACTTTCAAAAAGGGAGGAGGTGAGGAATCACTTTGTCCCTGCCCTCCTTTCACTCACTTCCCATCTATCGCCTGTTATGGTCAGATCCCACCTATGTTGGACAGTGCATGGTCTTGGGAAGGAAGAGAATAAGGAAAAGCAGAGGGAGTCCTATGTAAGGAAATGGGAGAAATATGTCACTATGTGAGATAAAAAAGGATTGGATGCTTTTATCTCTTGCACAATGGTCACCAGCATTTAAAAATTGGGAGATGTCACATGAAACATGGATTTGTAGATTAAACTTCTTTAAAAAATCAGAAACATTGGTAACACTTGGATCCTATACCAACTCAATATTTCTCTCACAGTCAAGCAGCTTCACTCACTTTTATCCCCTGCCTGGCCTCTGCTGGCATCTGTTTTTGATATCCTTTCACCCTGCCTTGTGCCCATGAGACTTGGTTCTAGCTGCAGAATAACTCTCCCAGGACTTCTCAGATATGACTGACCCTTCACACTTTTCTGTCTTTACTCTGAAGTTTCCTCTACCTGCAGTAACCTTCCTCACTGCTTCCTATTGCAATCTCTTCCACAAAGTCTTCTCCCATTCTGCCATTATAAACCAATCTCTTTCTCCCATCTCTCATTTGAATAATTTTTTGGAGCTAACTAGAGAAATGCCACACCTCAGTGGATTCCATTAGTCTATTCCTACATGTTACCAAATGCTCCCTTGCCTGCCACAGCCTCTTGGAACCCTAGGCAGTAGGTAATTAGTATTTGATAAACTGGTCTGATGCTGGGGAAGGAACATTGCTATCACAATAGGAAAAGATGCAGTACAGAAAAATCAGGGTAAACAAACTCAGAAAAGAGGTTCAAAATGGAGAAATTTGGCAACCCAGAGGAAAAACATTCCCCACTTTAACTGAGATGAGCTTATTCAGAGATACTCACTTTCACAATTGAGGAATTGCATGCAACATCCTTCAAAGTGGAAGTGACCTTAGCCTTTTCTATACCCATGCTCTCCTAACAGTGGTTGGGAAAACTTACATGGATGGTCAGGAAAAGGGGAGCTGTTATCTGCTCTGTGTAGTCCCTGCAGTTGGACTGGACAATTTTGTCTTCTGACATCGCCATTTGTAAACTGCTACTTCTCCTTCCCATTAGAATAGGTGAAACTACAGGATTGTTGTATGTAGTGGAGAAATCACAAATTTTCTTACATACCTGTCTCCACCTGAGAAACCAGGAGAATTCAAGAACAGTTTTCAATGGGGAATATTTTAATCCTCCTTTTCCTTCAATTTAGTAAGGACAACTTTTCTTGATGATCTTTGCCATTTGATGATGCAAAGATTTCTTCTTTGGAGTGAAGGGTATTGTATTGTTCCCATAAGGAACTGGAAACAGCTCTTGTTATGTGTTATGCACTTAGCCATGGGAGCTTGTAAAATGGATCCACTCAGAAAATCCTACCTGATTCCACTTGACTACTTGACACAATCCGGAACTCAGTGAGTCCCAGACTCCTTGCAGCAGAGGCATAATGGATCACCAAGATATGATGAGCAAGTGGTAACCTGCATAAGATGTCTCTGGGGATCTTGGTGATGTGCAGATTCTGGCTCCCTAGGGCTGAGAGGGGCCTGAGAGGCTGCTTCCTAATCTACTTCCAAGTGATGTGGATGCTGCTGGTGATGAGGATGCTGTTGGATTATACAGTGGACAAAAGAAGTCATATGGGGACTTACCCTCAGCATAAACAATTTTGTGTCCTCCCAGAAAACAGGGAAGTGAAGTCCAGAAAAAAGACAGACCAGGGCTTTGTCTTCCTCCAGGAGGGTGCTGAGTGTGCCCAGGTGATCACCCAGAAGGCACAGGGTTTGATCCATTGGCCCTGGTGGGAGTTCCTGCCACATTTGGCTCCTCCAGGGCAGTGATGAACAGCATGGAATCCATCACTGTGAGCAGGAAAATACAGACAGGCATGGGATAGTGTGTGGAAGAGGTGGGTACATGCCTACCCTTAGTATGTACTTTTCTGAGGTGCCTGAGAGAGGAGTGGGATCTCCTCTCAGTGATGCCTGAGGCAAATAGGGTAGACCCCCCCCCATTACTCCTCAGTTTAGGCTCCTCAAACAGACCCTCAAATCTGCTCTGGATGTGCCCTACCAGCAGCTGCCAGATCTCTCTCAAACCTAAACTTTTTTTCGCCTGGACAAGGGAAGAGCCTCCTGTCTGCAACCAACAAACGAGTACCAGGCAGTGGTCGCGGAGCTTGCCAGTGGTTCAAAGAGCTCCAGTCAATGCGCAGGCGCCGCCTGGAATGCTGGCTGGTGCAAGTTTCCTTCCTCTCAGGGCACCGCTCCACACGTGCAGGTAGCAGCGGACACCGCTCTCGTCGCTGCCTCTTCTTCAGAGTCCTGGTGGCACTCACTGGGCGGGACCATGCAAGCCCTGGTATCCCCCGTGACTAAGGCTATCTTCGTGGCTCTGTTTCTCTTCGCTATCCTGCTGATCCTCTATGTGATTCTGTGGTACATTTGCCGGGACGTGGACAATGACTACATCTGAAGCAGGTAGAGCACACCCACTGCCCCTAAGGCCCCACCCTGTGACCCCGATCCCAGGACTCTGTGTTTCTCTCCAGTAATCTGTGTCCCTTCCCAGCTCCTTCTCTGGACTCTGTTCCTTCCCGGTGCCCGGAGCCCCTCTCCCAGGTCACTCCCCCGCTCTCCGTGCATGCCTCTCTGGGATGACTTCCTCTTCTTTAGACCCGCGCTTCTTACCCAGACCCTGTGATCCTCCCCAGTCTCTACCCACACGTTGCAATCCCGGGCTCCTTTCTCTTAACCCACACCCGGTACTCCTTCCCAGACTCCATGTCCTTCCCTTGCACTCTACATTCCTGTCCTGGATTTCATACCTTTCCTGGGACCTGGGATCCCGAGAGATTTCTTCTAGGACTCCCCAGGGTCCTACACTCCTCCCCAAACCCCAAGGACGCTCTCTACTTATGCCTCCCCCTCTCCCAGGATCCCACTCTTCTCCCCTAGTCTGGGGCCCTCTCCTCATCTCGAATATTCCCAGGAATTTGCTCTTGTTCCACTAGGACCCTGCATCCTCTTCTGACTCTGGGCCCTCACTAGAACCCTCCACTCCACCCCAACCCCCATCCCACAGCATTCTCCAGATTCCAGCACTTCTCCCCAGGAGCCTTTGCTTCACTTTGTCCTGGGCCTCCCACAGGTCTCATTTTCCCATAATTCTGCACCCTTCTACCACCCTCCAACCCTCCCAGGACCTTTTGGATTTTTCCAAGTTGGGGTGTTTCCTCCTGGTCCTGTGTCCCTCCCTTGGATCCCTCCTCACCAAACCCTGAACCCCAGCACCAGCTCATATCTCTGAGAACCCACACTCTTCAGAACATGCTCCTGAGTGGTACCAGCACCACACTCATTGTACTTCTCTACTCTGGACAGTGGGAGAGCTTTGGGTGGTTGAAGGGCTTCCCTCATCCCTATTTCCCTGCAGCGAGCCCAGGCTATCCTTTTCTCTTTGGAGCACTTGATGCTTTCCTACTTCCCAGGAGTAGGATGCCTAAATGACTTGTGTCTGCAAATAAGCCAGCAAATAACAATTTAACATGCCACTTCTGTCCTACGAGTTTTCTTGAATTAGGTTTGGTACCAGAATGGGGTCCCTGGCATTAGAATGATGTATCAACCTCAATTTTCAAGGGAATACCATGGATGAGACTCTCTGGATAGGGTGGGATAGATGTTGGGCCAGGCAAGGTGATCTGACTGCTTCTGGTTTCCTTTTTTGTCCTTCTGTTCCCTTCTCTTCCCATTTCTTTTCCTGATGAGGTTAGTACATCTGCAGGCAGATGGTAGTCTACACATGATTGTAGCATCAGCCACTGAACCTGCATTGGACAGTGAGGTAGGAATATGTGCAGGGAATATGGGTAGAGGCTGCATTTTGTGACCTCATCTCAATGAGACATGAAAGTGGACCCTGAATATATTGTTGAGCATTAAGTGAGTTCACATCACATTCTTTCCAGAGAGCCCAGGAGCATCCAGTAGCTGAAGCAGCCCTTTGGGATAGAGTGGACCACCTCAAACGAACCATATTAATAAGCATTTGTGGGGCAGTGCAGGCACAGGATGCAAGAGCTGGAGTTTTGGAGATACATAAACCTGGGTTCAAATGCCAGATCAGCATATGACTGGGCAAGTTACATCTCTGAGATTCAGTTATTTCTTCTGATGAATGGAATTAATGACATTATCAAGTTAATTGAAAGGATTACATGAAATACTGTGATGAAGCTGATGAACAGTTTTAGACACTAAGTCCTCAATTAAAGGTAGCTGTCACTTCTGGACAATTAGCAATCTTCTAATAATAACTGATTTTTCTTCTTACTTTTTGCAGTATAATTTGCATAGAGCCAAATTTTGTTTTTATAAATGTACACTTCTATGAGTTTTGGATAAACAAAGCTGTGTAACTACCACAACAGTCAAGATGCAAGCACTTTCTATTGATAACATAAATTAAAATATTTTCCATTCAATGTCTTTAAATCTGAGAAAGCCAACATTGAAAACTCATTCTGGGTAAGAAAATGTGATATTCATGATCTGCTTATTTAGTTTCTTTGCATGGTGTTGGTGTACTGCCCCACCAAAAGACTTGACTACTTTTCATCAATATTCATGAAAGTTAACATTGAAAATAGATTTTTTATATTACACAAGCAATAAATAAGTACATTTTTCTAGCAAAAATATAATATCCCAAAGTGAATAGAGCAATCATTGTACCACCCTGCCCATTCTCCTCCCCAAAGGAGTGACAAACACAATTAACCATTTGTTTCTTCTACTTCCTGCCTCTCTTCTTTACATCTCTGACCTCTTTCTCTCTCTCTCTCACACACACACACACATACATACACATAACACATGAACACATGTGTACACAGAGTGGTGTTGGGTTTTTCTACTTTAGATTTCAGAGAGTCAGGAGGGAATGAAGAATCAAAATGAAAGTCCACAAGGAATCAAGGGAGTCCTGCTCTCTGTTCTTCTTCCCATCATGCCATTCCCTTAGCCACTTCTGGAAAAGGGATGCCTGCTGATCAGGTCTGTGGGGAAACTGTTTTGGCCTCTGATTCTCTGATTAAAGGTGCTACACGAAGTGCAAAGACTATTTTAAGAGTCATAGATAGTACTGGTCATTTGCACAGAAAAGGTCAGAGAAGGTAACAAAACTCTGCATTTCCTAGGTGTTCAAATTCCTTTCAGTGCCCACTTCTTGGATGTCCACCACCTCCAGAGGTGGTTCAAAGCCCCTGTTGTTCTGCCTTTTTGTGTACTGAGTGGAGCACCAGAGTTACTGCCTGGAGTGCTGCTAATATGGGTTGGTCTTGAACTGAAGTCTTCTTCCCCTTAATTACAGAAGGCCCTGAGCCTATCTCAGTGGTCCTGGTAGGGGCTATAAAGTGCCCCATCAGCAGTGTGAAAAATGGATCTGGAGAGCCTAGAGCTTGAAAACTAGTTAGAAGGCAAGAAAGTATGAGGATCTGGCCTTAGGCAGTGGCCATGAAAGGGAGAGGGGTAAAGATGTTTTGAGTTAGAGCTGAACACATTGGTGTCTGAATGCATGTAAGGGTGCAGGTCCTGGGATGGGTAGGGAAGAGGATAGGGGAGCGAAGCTGATACTCTCTGTCTAGCCTAGCTGAGTAAGAGGCTAGTGATGTTATTAAAATACTAATGGCTCCAACTGGACACAGATGAATGCCCTAGGCCAGCATTCCAGGACCTTCTAAATCTGATCCCTGCTTACATTGCCACCTTGGTTTTCCCTTCATCCCATTTGATCTGGTGCTATAGGCAAATGCCTAAGCAAGTATCTGGCTTATAGGGAGAGCTAAAAGAAATGGCAGACTATTTGTTTCTTGAGGCTTCACTTGTAGGCTATATTAGTAGAGGACACTTGTTTTTTGTTTTTCTTAGTTGTTGAAGTTCTAATGCCCCATTCATAGAATTCATATAAAGTCCATGGCATAATGACTAGAATAAATATTAAATTTATTCTGTATAGACCGCATTCTTCTTATGTACTTGCACCGTAGATAAGTTTCCATCCTTTCTCCCCAAACAGTTTAAAGAGTAGCAGTAAAACAAACCATAACCATCTCTTCAACTCTTGTAGTTTCAAATGGATTATGTAATATTTCCTCCTTCCAATTCCTTCCCAGGAACAAGCTTACTTTTTGTGGCATTGATCAATGGAGTTTAGATACCTAAATAAGGACAGTGAGAGGTCAGAATTTCAACCTACCTGCACAGGTCTTACTTGCCACCATGTTGAACATGATAAGGTCAGCCTTATCATCCCCCTGCTGGTGCATATTCTGGAAAGGTAAAAAAAAAAAAATAAAACAAAATGGGTGATTGGAACACATGCATTTAGGACAGTAATGTCATTCCTGACACCACACATGCCAAGTGTCAACAGATGTCTTCCACAGGCCTTTGGAATATTTTCCCTTTTGTTACTACCCTTCTGCCCAAACAAAAAATATTGACTTCATAAGGAAAAGCCATGTCACTGAAAATTCTACCACCCTATCATTGATTAGAAACTTGGGTGAGCTATAGCTATATCACACAGAGACAAGTGAAGTAACAAGCAGGAAAACATAAGAATGAATTTTATGAAAAGAGGCTGAAAAATATCTGGTTGGAATTCACTCCTACACCATCATTGTTTTCATTACTTTTTTCATCATTATTTTTCAGGCTTGTAGTGGGTAAAGTACAGAATTAGGTGCTGGACTATATATAGTAACATAAACGTATGAGAACTAGTCTTTCCTCTTAAGGACTGCAGAGATTTTCCTGGGGGCGGGGGGCGGGAGAAGGAGAACCATAGGTTCAATATCTGTTGTTTTGGTGAGTGTCACATGTTCCCTTGCAAAGGAAGCATACATCCTGTTTGTTAATCTGAGATGAAGTATTCATTATACCCTTTGACACAGAAGATTCCAAAGTTCACTATATAAATGATGCTATGTAAACAACTGGATGAGCAAGATATGGCAGGGACATTAGCAGCCTTAGAAAGACATGGGCATTTCAGAGGGTGGGAGGTCAAGCTTGAAAACACTCAGGAGCCTGCCATATTAAAGAAGTATTCAAGGGTCTGGTGGTCAGGAGCATGCCAGACTTCCTCTTTAAAGTAAG
The DNA here is from genome assembly GCA_020662805.1 of Glaucomys volans. Classification (NCBI taxonomy): domain Eukaryota; kingdom Metazoa; phylum Chordata; class Mammalia; order Rodentia; family Sciuridae; genus Glaucomys; species Glaucomys volans. Next base: position 13,039 of record JAJEJO010032719.1, read on the forward strand.
GAACAAATGATCACATCTCACACCTCCCACCACTAAGAAGGAAACACAGGGCTTTGGAGGCCTCTTTAGCCATAGAATCAAGGGGCATAGTGACCTCATTTACTTTCTCCTCCTATTATCCACATTGGAATTTATGTTTCCTGCTCCAATTTAACTTTGGGTTCTGTGGTTAGACCAGCAATGTCCAATACGGTCCCCACTAGTCACATTTGACTATTTCAATCAAGATAAAATACAATTAAAGTTCCTCAGCCGCACTAGTCATGTTTCAAATACTGAGTAACCACATGTGTCCCGTGGCCCTTAGTGGACAGTATGAGCTAGGCACTCCCGTTTCCCAAATGGGAGTGATTCCACCAGGAGTCACGGTAAGAGTTCCATTAACTACCAGGGACAGCTGACAAGTGCATACAAGTCATGGGCACTTTGGGTTCTTCAAGTTATGGGACCCACAGCATGAGGAAGAGTCACCACCCTGTCAGGGGCCATTAGCCTTGGTCATAGGAGGAGGCAGATATGCTCTCATATGATTGGAATAGAGAGGGATAGGTTTGGTAACCAGGTGGTCCACTCAAACGTGTCTTGGCAATCCACTGAACGATTTCTATGTTAAATGGACAAGGGTGTTTTCCATAGCCTGAGAAGGACATTGGGCCTGGGGCTCAGAACCTTCAGGGATAAAGTTCTGTGTTACCCCACCAAGTAAACCACAGAGAACAGCAGAGGTGCTTGTTGAGGCTGAGGGGATTCTATAATGGACAGTGCATCAGGGAGGCCATGAACATCACCTGTGGCTTTGAAACCAGTTGCAGCAGTGGAGGCCATGAATTGTACCCTTACCTTTCCCAATGTGAACTTCCCTGGGAAAAAAGTCAAGCCAGTCCTGAAGTTGTTCTTAAACAAGATTACCATTCTATGTAAAATCATTTGACATGAGCACTGTGGGGGGTGGGGCTGCAGTGGTTATTGTGGTACCTCCCATGCCCCCACCACATAACTAAGGTAACCACTGCCTTTGCTATCAAAGGTATTGTTTGATTATGATTTGCTGCTTAGGCCCTCTCCAGGAGCTGCCCTTAGTGAAGGGAATTGCCTCTCTGGTGGCAACCCACTTCCAAAGACTGGTCAAGAGTTTAGTATGACTGGCTGTGGTGCTACATTCCTGTAATCCCAGCAACTTGGGAGGCTGAGGCAGGAGGAACCCAAGTTCAAAGCCAGCCTCAGCAAATTAGCAAGGTACTTAGCAACTCAGTGAGACCCTGTCTCTAAATAAAATATAAAAATGGGCTGGGGATGTGGCTCACTGGTTAAACACCCCTGGGTTGAATCCTCAGTACCAAAAACATCACAAAACAAGAACAACAAAAAGAGCTTACTACAGAACTGTACAAAGGTCTGGCCTCCTTTTCTATATATGAAATATATCTGCAGGACCATGTCCACTGTAGAGTTTCCCATAAGATTGTCTGAGACCTGTGATACAACTGCATCACATTTTAACTCTTTTCTCTGCCAAGTCCCTCTTCCCTCACTCTCTACAAGTGTTACTGTAAACAACAAATTAATTTTCATCTCAGTCTTCTACTTGGGAAACCTGACCTAATGCAGTTGCTTTGTTAAATAGTGTCCCATCAAAATTTGTGCACACCTAATACCTGTGAATGTGACCTTATTTGGAAATAGGGCCTTTGCAGATGGAATCAAGATAAGATGAGATCATGTTGGGTAAGAGTTGGCTGGTGTTTCCACAAAAAGAGAAATGTGGACACAGAGACAAACAGACAACGAGAGAGGAAGGCAATGTAAAGACTAAGGCAGTCTTTGGAATGATGCACCTGTTAGAGAACACCAATGATTACTGGAAATCAAATTTTAGAAAGAGAAAAGAATTCTTCAGAGAGATCAGGCCTCACTGGTATATTTGTTTTTGACTTCTACCCTCCTCAACTATGAGAGAATAAAATTGTGGGTTTTGTTTTGTTTTGCAGTGCTGGGGATTGAACCCAGAACCTTGTGCTTGTGAGGCAGGCACTCTACCAACTGAAATATATTCCCAGCTCAAAATTGTGTTATTTTAAGCTATCTAGTTTGTAGCAATTTGTTATGGCAGTTCTAGGAAACTGATATAACTGTCAACAAAATTAAATAGTTGTATTGTCAGCATACTCCCATTTTTTCATTAATGGCTAAAAATTGCAGAACTTCAGAAAAACCTTAGGATTTTATTTTTAAACAGTAAAACTTCACAGGGTTAGGGTTAGTCCATTTTGTGTTGCTATAACACAATACCTGAAACCAGTAATTTATAAAGAAGAGAAATTTACTTCTTCCAGTATTGGAGGTTGGGAAGTTTAAGATTAAGGGCCTGAAATCAAAGGACTTCATGTTACATCATCCTATGGCAGAATGTGAAGGATGAGAGGAAGAGAAAGTGAGTGAGATAGAGAGAAGGTTTTATAACACACTCACTCCCATGATAGCAACAATAATGCAATCATAAGGACACAGTAGTCACAACCAAATCATCTTTGAAAGGTTCCAACTCTCAATACTGTTGCACTTGGGGTTAAATTTCCAACACACAATTTGGAGGGCTACACTCAAACCATAGCAGGGTACACAAAGGCAGATTTCCCTTCATCTTCATTTGTAATAACTATTCAATAATACCTATTTATAAATTGTAGTTCTGAGTGCCACTGACTCCCTAGCAATAGTCCAAGATAGCATGAACATGAGGTCCATTGTATCAATATGCTTTTTTTTTTTTTGGTACTGGGGATTGAACCCAGGGGCACTCCACCACTGAGTCACATCCCCAGCCATATTTTCTATTTTAGAGACAGAGTCTCACTGAGTTGCTTAGGGCCTCGCTAAGTTGCTGAGACTGGCTTTGAACACGCGATCCTCCTGCCTCAGCCTCCCAAGTGCTGGGATTACAGGCATATGCCACCACGCCTGACTTGATATGCTTTTATGAGTCTATGAGACCAAGTTTCACACATCAATGTTTTGTTTGTATTCCTCCTCCTCACCACAATGGAAGATGCACTGAGGCTCCAAGATTCAGGTATTAATCCATTAATTAGCAATTTGTTATTGACTCTACTGCCCTTGATTTCAGAAAATGTCATCCTTTCACAAAGTTCAAGGTCAACTTAACTCCATCCCACATCATTCACCCAGAACATGATGTATCTTAACAGAGGGAGGTCATAGTCCTCCTGGCTTGATGTTTTCATCATAGCCTTTCTTTCCATTCCCATGTGATCAAAAATACCCCAAAATCAAACCCCATAGGTTTTATTAAGTGGTCCATGAAGAAAAGCTAGGAATGTACTTCTGCTTTCCTTTATCTGTCTTTTATCTTTGGTCACAGACCATGAATGACAGGATACCCCTGGAAGATGTCAGTTTGTACTTCTGTGTGATGATCCTTGCTTGATTCTCAGTCTGAAAGACCATCTCCATCTAGACTGCCTCCTTTCTGATGCTCAATCCCATTCAGGAGAATCAACCCATAGGGTCACATGATCCAGATACCAAGCCCTTAAGGTCAGAAAGATACAACGCATCCAACATCTTCATCAGAAGTGATTCAGGCCCATGTCATTCATCCCTCTAGCATTCACCTAATATTCTTTAACCCTGCTATTTGAAGAGTTCTTGTTTTGAAATTGAATAAACAACAGAAGAAAACAGACAAATTACCATTCTAGTGGGAGAGAAAGACAAACTATCTGGGGGAAATAAGTGACTATGAAGAAAACTGAATCAAGGTAATATACTATGAGGTATAGTATATTCCACCTATATACTATAGGTGGAAACTACTTTATTTTTTAAAATCTGTACCAGGGATTGAACAATGGGTGCTTAACTACCGAACCACATCATCCCCAGTCCTTTTTATTTTTTATTTTGAGACAGGATCTTGCCAAGTGGCTCAGGACCTTGCTAAATTGCTGAGGCTAGCTTTGAACTTGCAATCCCCTGCCTCAGCCTTCCAAGTCACTGGGATTATAGGCATGCATCACCATCCCCAGCTTCGAACTACTTTTGATAGGTGATTGGAAAGACCTCTCTGGCATTTAGGCAGAAACTTCAAGGAAAAGATGGTCTGTGTCCTGCAAAGATCTAAGGGAAGAGCTTTACAGGCTGAGAGACCACTGAGGTAGGCTTGGCCTGTGGAAGGGAAAGTAGGAGGTCAGTGAAGCTGGTGCAGTGGGAATGAGTGAAGAATTATTAGAGCTAGAACAGGAAAGTAATGGAGGGGGCAGGCATGGAGGACCTAGGAGACAGAGGCATAACCTACTCTTCCAGATTTAGCATTATAAACATGATATCATGGGATTTGTGAATATACGCCAATGGTAAGTCTACAAGCTTTCTTTAGTTGCTGAGTTATTTTGAATAAAAAAGCAATAATAATTTATTCACAAGTAATGAAAAAAATAACTGCCTTGGGGCCCCTAGAACAGAACTCCCATTAATTAGACAGCTGTTTCTCTGGGTGTGTGGCAGGAAGCTGCCAACCTGGCTTTTCTCACTGGTACTCTTTCCCTGGGGGACTACCTTGGCAAGTACTGACTTATTTTGTCTCTCTTTGATTACTAAAACCTGTGCCTGGAAAGCAGCATCCATCCTACAGTACCAGGGGAATGGATGTATAGGAAACCAGGAGTTGGGCCCAGAACAGCAGAGAAATGATAGAATTATTTGAAGTTGTCCCAATTGTGGTGATTACATTGTTGATAATGATTTTCCGCTAAGGCCATAGCTCTGAGTAACAGAAAGATGTGTTTTATGGGCAGCAAAATGACATGACCTGTCCTGCCTGGCTCATACATCATGATAGGTTGGTGCAGATATGTGAATGAGTGGGGGTAAGCCTCAAATGTCAGCATATTGATTTACTTCTTTATCTCAGTGAGTGACTGCTATTGGATTTCAAATGGTTACTGTGACCACTGTGCTTTGAATTGGTAGAAGAAGTGAATGGCAGAATGAAATGCAAGATAGAGCCAGAAATTTCACAATTGGAGATTTAATCCATGGGCAGGAGCCATCCCTCTGCATTGCCAGAAACTCCAGGAACAAAGATCCCTGGGAATTTGACTTAAGCTCCGTCAAAACCCAGGATATCAAGCCTACGGTGTCTCTCTAATTGTGTTTGCAAATGAGATAATCCTTGTAGCCCATGGAATAATAGAAAGTACTAATAAAAGGTTGTTGTTACTGTTGTGATAACAGTATTCACCCTTCTCACAGTAAGCCAGCACAGCCATGGAGAGTGTTAGGCTCTGAAATCAAAATACTTGAGTGATTTATTTGATGGCTCTGGTAATTAAAAGCCTGTAATCTCTCTACGGCTGCACAGCACTGCACAATGACAACAGAAACCGCTATGGACATTAAGGACAGCCCTCTGTGAAGTTGCACGGAGAGCAAGAACATTTGACAGGGGCAACAGAGCCCTCTGGAGTACCAGAAGATCAGGGCCAGCCTCAACCTGAGGATAAGTATGTACCATTTATAGATCACTTATTACACCAGGCAATGGGATGGATAAGTGCTTCAAGTTTATTACAGTCCCATGGACTAGAAGCTTTAAGTCTATTTTAGAAAAATTCCATAAACTGTTTTGCTTAATCCTGAGACCACACACCAGTGGTTAATGAGTGCAGGAGTGGCTATTACAACAAACACTCACTTAACATTTACCATATGCCAGGGTGCTCTGTGTGCTTGCAATATTACCTGGCTTAGTCCTCATAACTTCCCCATGAAGTAGCTACTATTTCTATTCCTCTTTTACAGATGACATTACTGAGACACAGAGAGGCCACAAACTTACCCAAAGTCACACAGCTAGGAGATGGCAGAGTCAAGAGATTCATATCCCTTTTGGCTGGGTTCAAACCCCCTGTTCTTAGTTATACATTTTGTTGCTTCCCTTAAACCTAAGTCTGTCCAATTAAACTATTCCAGTTCAGGAATACATTTTAACCATAATTTTTGTCCATACGCTTTAGAATTTCTAGCTGTATGGTTATACAGCAGAACTTCTTCCTACGTGGCCCTACCCCACTATTAGATGATAAACTACTCAGAGGAAGGATTATGTTCTCATGTTCTGTACTCCTTCTTCCCATCATGGAAATTGACACCCAGCAGAAGATCAGGAAATGTTTGTCAACTAAATTTTTATGCAATATCTACATAGTTCTTTAGATCAAATTTATTTATCCTATAATACGTGGGACATATCAACACAATCATATAGAAGCAGGATCAGCAACACAAGTGAAATCTCTAGAATTATCTGTAAGAGAGTTGCTTAATACCTGCAGTCAGTGGTAGATGGAATCAATCTTGTCTATGTGTAACTTTTTTACAGTCACATTTTCATAAAAATCAGTGAAATCGTGTGAAAAAATAGTATGATGGTAAGAGAGAGTCTGTCATAGAGTGAGCCAGCTGAGGCAGAGTCCTCCAAATGCTGGAAGGACAGTGGTAGCATTTAGGAAGAAATAAACCAATCAGGCTCCAGAAAAAGACAAATTAAGCTTCAGAGGTAGAGTTTGCAACAGTATTTTGGTGGGTTCCACCAATAAAAAAACCAAGTCCTCTCCTAAAATATCCCCTGAACTCAAGATTTTTATATAACCAAGTGCTTTAATATAGCCCCAATAAGCTGATTTTTAACCACCGAGAGACTATCTGTTTTTATACCTTGTGGAGGTATGCCCAACATCTCCTAGGCATAGCTAAGATAGCTCTGGGCTATATAAATTTCCCAAGCCACAGCTGCCCTTCGGAGCTCTCTTATCCAGAGACTCCCCATCATGTTGCAGAGCAACATCACCAAGACATGCAAGCTCACTCTGATGACTGGCAATTCTCTTGCTCTTCAGTTCTTTCAAGTAGTGAGATCTTGTCCTTATCTCTGGAAGGATTTATGCTGTAAGGACTTTACCTGTATATGCCATCCTGTTGAAGTACTTCCCTGCAAGCTGATTGTATGCTACGCCATGTCAGAGTCATATATTTTTCCTTGATCAATTTCAAATTTCTGAAACTCACTGCAATATTTTTGTATGAAAAACTATAGAATCAGATTTAAAATAACAAATTCCATGCATTTAAGATTTTGTCACAATGAACCCAACTCTTATAAACATAATGCATTAATAAAAGAAAAAGAAATAAAACACACATAATGTTAAATATGGTATTGTTGTGGCTGGGTCTGAACTTAGGAGAAACTTTTAAAATAGGAGTTATGATTTCTCTATAGTTTTAGAATTTTTCAAGAGTATATGCATGGTTACTTAAGTACTTAAAAATACTAACAACACAAAGAGCAGGTAGGTTTTGCTCAGCAAAATAACTGGCAGCTGATGCAAGAAATAAAACCTGAAAGCTACTGTTTGTGCACATAAATTTTGATATGGTTTGATAAACATTCTCTGCTCTCAGGGGACTGAGTTATCTAGGTTCTTTCTTTTTGGAGTCCCATATTCTTCACCGGGGTTGCTGCTGAATTAAAAAGAAAGCATAGGAATGGTGTACTGTCTATGACTGTAAACAACCAATCCTTTTGCTTCTATTTCAGGACAAAGGCTAACTGTAGGTGCACTGACTAGGTAGCGCCTCCATATATCCATGAAGGAGAGGAGGACAAGTTGTCACCTTCTTTAGGATTTCTTTTAGTATGATTGCTTCACTCAGGGTTCTTTTTGTCACCATACAGACATTATACGGTGCTGAGACGATAAATAAATTTTGAGTCAGAAGGTCACCCTCAGGTTGAGAGCCATGGGAAAAGCATGGATTTCAGATGAATTCAGAGCAGGGTCTTCTTCCCAGCCCTGTCACTATCCAGTGATTCTGTGAAAGTCCCCAGTCAGTCAGCCTTCAGGTCTTCAGCTGCCAAGTGAGAATGATAAGATATATCCAGTGGGACTGTTGTTAAATGGGCACAGTATGGAAAGAACCTGGCATGGTGCATGGCCTGTAATGAACTTTAGTGAGTGACAAATGGCTGTTGTTTCTGGTAGTATTTGATCCCAGCCTCTATGACTCTGGGATGCTGCTTGTATTGTCATTGTTCAACAGAACACATCAGAGAATATGCAGCTCAATAAGATGTGGAATAATCATTTGGCATGGTCTGGATATGGTTTGAGTGTGTCCTTCAGGGCTTCACATGTTGCAAGCATGGATCCCAGTGTGGCAATATTAAGATTTGGTGGGACTTTGAAAAGATGCAACCTAGTGGAATGTCCTTAGGTTATTGGGAGCATTGACCTCAAAAGGGATTAAGGTAGTTATCGTGGGAATAAGAGTTATTTCCCTGACATTGAGTTGTTATAAAGAGTCCGTGCCCTTTCTCTGGCTTCTTGTCTTATGATATGATCTCCCTCTTGCACTCACTCTCACCATTGTAATGTCATCTTTTGTGAGTCCTCACCAGAGCCAGAATCTCGCCCTTGAACCATCTGAAATAATGGGAAATAAATGTGTAAAAAATGTGAAACAAATAAATGTTTTCTTTACAAATTATCCAGCCTCAAGTATTTCATTATTGCAGTGAAAAAGGGACTCATATATCAGCTTAAAATACTATTTTTCTAATAAAGCTCCATAAACTGTTCTTTTCAGAATATCTGTTATTTGACATGGTTGTGGGAGAGTTATACCCACCTGGATAAACCCCAAAGCATCTTTGGAGTGAGGCACTGGCTAGATTTCTGATGTGAAATAGGGGTACAAGTTTAAACACTTCCTCCTACTCTTCCTGCCATTTGCTATTGATGTGGCCTACAGACCCTCCCCAACTTTCCTATTGTCATTACTGTACCACTCCAAACACAAGTACCAGCTCAACACACTTTTCTGTCTTCAACACATTTTTGTGTTCTAATATTTAGATTTTGTTATTGATAGTCTCTGTTTTATTGAATTTAATTCTTCCTTCTGTAGTTTTCTAGGACTGATTTTGGAATGGAAGACAACAGCTGTACTTCATTATCATCTTGGCAGTTATAGGTAAGGCAATAAGTCTGTAAATAATTTAAGCAGAATTGGCATCTTTACATAATTTTTCTCCCCATCATTGAATAGGGTATGCGACTCCATTTGTTGGTGATTTCTTTTACCTGAATCTATCAGCAAATTTTAATGATTTATTGCCTCCATAAATATCTTATATATGTTTTCTTTTGTTTCATTGCTGTCATGATTGAGATATTTTCTATTACTTGTTCTAATTCATTATAAGGTTTTTGTCAAGGCTCTTGATTTTTCCATGCACTCCTTTCCTCACAATGTCTGTGTGTCTATTACATTGCATTCCCTAAATAAATGATCACATCATCACAAAATATTATCTATCTTTTCAGTATTTATAGCCCTTAATTATTTCACTATGCATAGTTTTGACTTTGTGTTCCAGTACACTACTGAAAGGTAGATGTGTAAAAATGCATCTGTGTATTGTCCATATCTATAATGGGAACACAGCTAACATTTCACATGTATGTTTTATTAAAAATATTAGGAAATGGATGTTCCCTTATTATCTCAGTGTACTGAAAGTTTTTATTGTGAGCCCATGTAGAATTTCTTCTCTTTTTTCTTTTTCTTTTCTTTCTTTTTTTCTGTAGCAGGGATTGAACCCAGGGGTGCTTAACCACTGAGCCACATCCCCAACCTTTTTATTTTTTATTTTGAGACAGGATCTTGCTAAATTACTAAGGCTGGCTTTGAACTTGCGATCCCCTGGCTCAGCCTCCCCAGCCACTGGGTTTTCAGGTGTGTGCCCCTATGCCCAGCTTGTTGAATTTCTTTCATATGTTTTTTCCATACCCATTGACATTACCAAATATTTTCCCTTAATTTGTTACTTGGGAGAGTTACAATTGAAAGTCTTTTGTCCATTCATTTGTTGAAGGGCATCTAGGGTTCCACAATCTAGCTATTGTGAATTGAGCAGCTATGAACATTGATGTGGCTGCATCACTGTAGTAATCTGATTTTAAGTCCTTTGGGTATAGGCCAAGGAGTGGGATACCTGGGTCAAATGGTGGATCCATTCCCAGTTTTCTGAGGAATCTCCAACTGCATTTTTCTAATTACTAGAGATGTTGAACACTTTTTAATATATTTATTAATTGCCTATGTATCTTCTTCTGTAAAGTTTCCAGTTCCTTGGCCCATTTATTGATTGTGTTCTTTGTATTTTTGGTGTAAAGTTTTGTAAGTTCTTTATAAATTCTGGAGATTAGTGCTCTATCTGAAATATGTGTGGCAAAGATTTTCTCCCACTCTGTAGGCTCTCTCTTCACATTGTTGATTGTTTCCTTTGCAGAGAAAAAGCATTGAAGTTTGAGTCTATCCCATTTATTGATTCTTACTTTGATTTCTTGTGCTTTGGAAGTCATGTTAAGGAAGTCTGGTCCTAAGCCAACATGATGAAAATTCGGGCCTACTTTGTCTTCCATTTGGTGTCTTAAATTTTGGCTATTATACTTTTCAGCTCCCATTCTTTAGGCTCTCTCTTCAAATTATTGTTTCCTTTGCTGTGAAGAAGGTTTTTAGTTTGAATCCATCCCCTTTATTGATTCTTAACTTTACTTCTTGTGCTTTAGGAGTCTTGTTAAGGAAGTCAGGTCCTAAGCCAACATGATGAATATTTGGGCCTACTTTTTTCTTTCATTAGGCACAGGGTCTGTGTTCCAGGGCCTAAGTCTTTGATTCACTTTGAGTTGAGATTTATGCAGGGTGAGAGATAGGAGTTTAGTTTCATTTTGCTGCATATGGATTTCCAGTTTTCCCAGCACCATAGACTCTCTTTCCTCCAATGTATATTTTTGGCACCTTTGTCTAGTATGTGATAATCATATTTATGTGGGTTTGTCTCTGTGTCTTGTATTTTGTAGCATTGGTCTACATGTCTATTTGGGTCCCAATACCATGCCATTTTTGTTATTATGCTCTGTAGTATAGTTTAAAGTCTCTTAGAGTGATGCCCTCCTGCTTCACTCCTCTAGCTAAGGATTGCCTTGGCTATTCTGGGTCTCATATTTTTCCAAATCAATTTCATGATTGATTTTTCTATTTGCATGAAGAATGCCATTGGGATTTTAATAGGAATTGCATTAAATCTGTATAACACTTTTGGTAGTATGGCCTTTTTCACAATATTAATTCTGCCTGTCCAAGAGCATGGGAGATTTTTCCATCTTCTAAAGGTCTTCAATTTCTTTCTTTAGGGTTCTGTAGTTTTCATTGTAGAGGTCCTTTCTGGCATTCTTAAGTCTCTCTTGAAATCCAGTAACCGAAATTTTTGTTCTTTTAGTCCTATTCAAAACAATTAATTTAATCTGTTACATCTTTCTGGTAGAATACTGAATCATTTCTGTTTTACTGAAATGGTGTATGATATTGTCTGCACATTAAAGGATTAGATATTATTATAGGTTTTATAGACTGGCATTTTTGGTATCTGTCCTTCCACAAATTCTAAGCAGACTAACTAGTTTCTCTGAGACTGTGGTCACTTTTGCTATTTCAGTACTACACAATGACCTAAGTCCAGATTTGCTGTGAATCTGCAGTTTGTGCGATATCACTGTTGCAGCACTAGAGGGCACTCCAAAACCAAATCTGCTGTTGTGTTGTTCTGAATGAACTGGGGGAGTGGCTTAAAAGGGTAGTCCATCCCTGAAAGCTAGTAATTGGGATCAGGGTGGGCCCAGATCCTGTGTTCACAGTTTCAGGAAGTTAGCGATGTAAAGGGCTTTTTGGAGAGTAACACCTATGAAAGGTAAAGTGGGGAAAGAGTATTGAAAGCGGGGAACCAGAAGACCATGATGCTGGCCCGACAAGGTCTCCATCAACCCATGGAGGGAGATAAAGAACAAAGATTGACTGTTATAGGAGGTCCGTGGTGATGAAAATGATCAGGCAGGGTCATTCTCATTTGAGCCCACATCTTCAGTCTTGAACTGAATCTCATTGACCTTATGTTCCTCTCCATGGGCATTACTTCCCAATAAGCCGTTATGAGAAAGTCACTTGGAGGAGCTCAAAAATAGAGACTAATCCTGACGGATCTCAGAGCTAGAAATGGTAAGCAACGGCATCTAGCTAGTGAGTCCTTTATTAAAAGGGAATCTTTCTGCCACATCTCTGCTCCCCATATGTACAATTTTCTTTTCATTCGGTTGGGTTAATAGTCCTGGCTCCCAAGCTCTCCACAATTTTGTCCTATGATTCTTAACACGTTACTGCTTTTTTTCACTGAATTCTTGTGACTGTTTCTTTTGGAATGGTTTCTTGCCATCTCTTTCAGTAAGATAGAGGAATTTTCAAGTCACCATTTTTAAAACTGCATATTCACTTTTTAGTGAAATTGTTTTAACATTTCCTAGCTTGTCTTTCCTGCCTTGGTTCATTCATGAACCATCACCTACAAACTCACAAACAACCAGAGTTCTAGGACTTCTGTCATCTACTCCTGGCCCCACTGTCTGCTGGTTCTTGATTTTTGGATGCACCTACACATCTCTCCCCCTTCTCTGAACTCTCAACTATATGATCAAAATCAACATTGTTAACTCTAGTCTTTCAGGACTTGCAGCTATAATTGTTTTTTTATAATATTTGGGACTGGGCTGACTCACAGATCCTATCATTGTCATTTACTGAGAGGTAGATGCCGTGAACAGGGCATTCTTGCTATTAACTTACCTCGAGGGGCTGCCTGTTTCTCTTCCATTTCACTCTGCAGCAGCCTACCAAGATCAACCCTGACTCCCTTGCTGGGGAAGACACCAGTGATTACTTTCTCCTTTTCTTGAGCTCAGGTGAAGAAATAAAGAAGAGATTCCAGCATTTGGATCTTTTCCTAAGTAACCAGTCCAGGAATCTATGCTGACTATGACTAACTCATCACACAAATTAAAACCCAATGAAACATTTCAACCCCTACTTCCTGTGTGTAACAGAAGCCTTAAAACATGAGAGATAATGCACAGGATTATGGTGTATACACACAAGATATGGAATGAATTATGGGTCCAGTTTAGAGGGAGCCTGAATATCAGAGTAAGCAATGTGAACATTATTCTGTGTAATTAAATCACAGACTTGCATCACATCTTGGCTCCTTTCATCCTTTTCCTTTCCTTCTGGGGGAAGGGTTGGATATATTTATGCATGTACTGACTGTCATGTACCTTCTTCACTGGGATTTATGTAGGGTTAAAAGTTTTCTGTTTAACATGTAGATATGAATACCTTAGAATAAAAGTATGATTTAAATTCCCATAGGAAATAATTCTCTTTTTGAGACCAATTTGCTTCAATAAGAAACACATTCACTTCACATGTTACTTTTTTTTTTTTTTCAGGTGAGTTGAGTCTCCACGCATTGGCTACGAGATATCATGGCACCAAACCCAGGAAAGCTTGAATTGTGATGTGGAACTGAGAGCATCAGCAGAGCTTTCTGATTTTGTACTGTGACTCCTCTAATCTATCATCATGGACACAATTGCATTTGTGTTGAATTTTGGTCATAGACTTGTTTCTTTGCTTAGGTATCGCCTCACAGGCTTGACCTTTCTATCAGTAGAAGGATGACATTGCTAGCCAAACATAAAGGCTTGGGTCCTTTTGCCTCAAGTAAAAGTGAAACAAAATGATTAAATACATCTTTGACACACTCATTTCCTTGTAATAGTGACAGGAATGTAAGGCCCAGAATTTGGGCTGTGAAGTTACTTATTTCTTGTGTACTGGAATTTACATGAACACACTAGCTAAGGAGGGGCCATAATGTTTATTCCATTAGGAAGAGAATTAAATTTATCTGTCTTTTGAATATGTCAGAGGATATTTTAAGAAAATAATTTTAAAACTTCTGGAACCCATGAGAATATTGTAGCATTGTCTTAGTCCATTTACTGTTGTGATAAAATATCCAAGAGCAGATAATTTATAAAGGATAAAAATTTATTTAGCTCACAGTTATGAAGCTGAAAAGTCCAAGAGTATGGTGCTGGCATTTAGTTGGTATCATAATATGGAGAAGGCCATCTCATACAAAGACAGAGCAAGCAATCTAGCTCAGGTCTCTCTTCTTCTTATAAAGTCACTGAGGCCATCATGGGAAATCTTCATGACCTACATAATACTAATTATCCCTCAAAGGTTCCACCTCTGAATACCATTAAATGAACTTTTGGAGGATACATTCAAACCATTAACAAGTGCCCTCACCCCAAACTTAACTTACTTTTGTATCATGGTATCCTCCTAGTAATTTCTTCTTGAATGCTACTGTTATCCTTCCAATGTTTGAAGGATGTTGGCACACTGGTTCACTCTTTAAAGAGATTTCTCTTGTAATCATTTTGTTCTTTCATAGTAATGTGCTAACTTTTATGAAAAATGTGACTTTTAAAAACCGCCTATAGACAAGACTCATTCTCTCCCTCTACTGTTGGCTGTGTATTTAGGCACTTATGCAGATATTTGGAAACGTGTCACTTGTGCCACTGATTATGTTTGTGTTTCTGGTTGTGTCAACATGTTACGTGTATTGTAGGCTAAATAAAGGTGATCTGATAAGGTTGTGTGAGGGTTTTTCATTTTGTTTTGTGGTTCTGGAGATCAACCCCGGGGCCTTGCACAAGGTGGAGGAATGCTATACAATGAGCCACATTCCCAGCCCAAGGTTATGTGAATTTTATTTAACAAACTTTTACTAATCTCCACTAGTTGTTAAGACCTGTGACAGGCACTGCAAATGCAGCATGATGTGTAACCCTTGCTCTGAGTAGTTTATGACTTTAGACGGCTGTGGCTGCATAGGATGTTCATTCTCTATGGTTCTAAACTCTCTGTGCCTCAGTTCCTTCATATACTGGTACTAAATAACAACAGTTCCTACTTCATGGGGTAGCTACAGGTACTAAATATAGGAGTTTCTAAATTCCAAGTACATACACAGCATTTTTGAATGCCTACATTTCACACAAACAAAAAATATGTCTTTTAATAAAGATTTCCCTCCCTGGCTCTAGGCAATCATGTTTGCCCCCATTATATGGATTTGTCATAGATGACTAGGTGTTGTTCACTTGCTTTACAATATTTTTCAAAGAGCACCCACCACCTTTCTGCTGACTTAATTCCCTTTCAGATAACCCAATGTCAAGCACCTTGAATCATTCTAGCTATCTGTCAGAAGGGTTAGAAGAGAGAAACACAACTCTAAAGATAAGGTCTTCTTTGTTCCTTCTGGAACCAGCCTCCAGATCCCACACTAGAAATGTGGGCTGCTGTCTTTGAGACCACTGCCAAGTTGCAAAGGGGAGTAGGAAAGGACAATTTAAAGATCACAAAGTGTTTCTACTTCTTTTTTTGTCTTTTCATTCTTTCAGGATTTGCCTGAATGTTGCAAACCTTTACTCTTTTCCAGAGTAAAACAAAGTTGGTTCAACAGCTTTTGCTTCATTTTCTGATGTTTCTGACAGCCTAAAGATTTTTTAAAATGATTTTTAAGCTATAACAGCAATTTATTTAATAGTTATAGTACTATTCAGGTTATTCCTCTCATCTAAAGTGAGTTTCTGTAGTTATGATTTTTGAAGAATTGTACTATTTCACCTAAGCTTTGTAGTTATATGCAAATATTCTTTTTTAGTCTTTCGTTTTTATCTTTCTAATATCTGTTATTTAGGACCTGTGGAAACACTCAGTGTTTCAATTCTGAGAGAGATAATTTGTGTGGATTTTTTTTTTCACTTTAGCTTTGGGTACCTGGTGAGAGTTTTATAGCTTTTATCGATCTTTTGAAACAACCAGGTTTGTTTGCCATAATTTTCTCTGTTTCCTGATTTCAATTTTACTGACTTCTCTTTTGACTTTTTGTTTCTTTTCTTCTGTTTTCTTTAGGTTAAGTGTTTTATTTCTTTTCAATCTAAGTTAAGGTGGAAACATAGATTATAGATATAAAGCTGAATTAAACAAACTCATCATTTCAAGGTATACAGTTCAGTGGGTTTTAGTATATTTCCTAGGTTGTACATCCATCACCAATTTACAGAACATTTCAACACTCCCCAAAGAAACAACTGACCCATTATGGCTAAAATTTCATTCCCCCTTTCCTTAGACCATAGCAAGCACTAATTAATTTTCTGTCTCTATACATTTTCCTATTCAGGGAATCATTTGTAAATGTTTATATCTGAACTCTCAGTTCTATTCCATGGATCTACATTATGCCAGTACACAGCACTAATTTTTAAAAAACTATAAATAAATAAAAGAAAGAGCAGTAGAAGAGAGGAAAGGAAACTGTGGGAGGAAGAAGGAAGGGAAAGGGGAAGTACTAGGGACTGAATTGGAGCACATTATAGCCTACATTTTTATAATTATATCAAAATAAGCCCCATATTATGTATAACTTTAATTCTCTAATAAGAAATGGGAAAAGTGCCAAGAGAATTAAATGGTGAAAGGGTAACCTTTTCAATAAATGGAGGTATAGAAACTGAATATCTACATGCAAATAAAAATTAGATCCCTACTTCACACCATACACAAAAAATAACTGAAAGTGGAACTTAAAGGAAACATAGGTATAAATCTTTTGTTGTTGTTGTTTTCAGATATACATGACAGTAGGGTGTATTTTGACATATTATACATACATGGGTTGCAACCCACTACAATTTTGATCCCATTCTTGTCATTGAACATGATGTGGAGTTACACTGGTGGTATATTCATATATGATCATAGGAAAGTGATGTCTAATTCATTCTACTGTCTTTCTTATTAAAATCTCCCATCCCTTCCCTTCATTCCCATTTGTCTAATTTGATGAAATTCTATACTTCTCATCCCTACTCTCCATCATTATGCATTAGTATCCATATATCAGAGACAACATTTGACCTTTGGTTTTTTTGGGACCGGTTTATTTCACTTAGAATGATAGTCTCCAGATCCATCCATTTGCTTGCAAATGGCATAATTTAATCTTCTTTATGGCTGAGTGGTGTTCTACTGTGTATTTATACCACAGTTTCTTTATCCATTCATCTGTGGAAGGGCACCTAGGAAGTCTGTTCCTGAGTTGGTATGATGGAGAGTTGGGCCTAATTTTTCTTCTAGTAGGCACAGTATCCCTGGTCTAATGCCTAGGTCCTTGATCCATTTTGAGTTGAGTTTCATGCAGGGTGAGAGATAGGGGTTTAATTTCATTTTGCTACATATGGATTTCCATTTTTTCCAGCACCATTTGTTGAAGAGGCTATCTTTTCTCCAGTGTATGATTTTGGTGTATTTGTCTACTATGAGATAACTGTGTTTTTGTGGGTATGTCTTCTATTCTGTTCCATTGGTTCTCAATTCTATTTTTGTGCCAATACCATGTTGCTTTTGTTACTATAGCTCTGTAATATAATGTAAGTTCTGATATTGTGATGCATCTTGCATTACTTTTCTTGTTAAGGATGACTTTGACTACTCTGGGCCTCTTAATTTTCCAAATTTCATGACTGCTTTTTCTATTTATATGAAGAATGTCATTAGGATTTTAATGGTAATTGCACTAAATCTTTATAGCAGTTTTGACAGTATGGCCATTTTGACGATATTAATTCTGCCTATCCATGAACACGGGAGGACTTTCCATTTCCTAAGGTATTCTTCAATTTCTTTCTTTACTGTTCTATAGTTTTCAATATAGAGGTCTTTCACCTTTTTTGCTAGATTGATTCGCAAGTGTATTTTGAGGCTATTGTGAATGGAATAGTTTCCCTGATTTCTCTTTCAGTTGATTTGTTGTTTATTGGTATGCAATTGATTTATGGGTGTTAATTTTATATCCTGCTACATTTCTGAATTCATTTATGAGGGCAAGAAGCTTTTTGGTAGAATCTTTGGGTCTTCTAAATATAGAATCATGTTGTTGGCAAATAGGGATACTATGAGTTCTTCTTTTCCTGTTTGTATCCCTTTTCTTTCCTTCTTTTTTCCAATTGCTCTGGCTAGGGTTTCAAGGACTTTGTTGAATAGCCATGGTGAAAGAGGGCATCCTTGTCATGTTCCAGTTTTTAGGGGGAATGCTTTCATTTTTTCTCCATTTAGAAAAATTGAAAGAAAATTTAGAAAATTTAGAAAATTGTCCATGGGTTTAGCATAGATACCTTTTACAGCATTGAGGCATGTTCCTACTATCTCTAGTTTTTGTAGTGTTTTTAACGTAAATGGATGCTGAATTTTGTCAAATGATTTTTCTGAATCTATTGAGACAATCATGTGGTTCTTGTCTTTAAGCTGGTTGATGTGATGAATGATATTTATTGATTTCAGCATGTTGAACCAAACTTGCATCCGTGGAATGAACCCCACTTGATCATGGTACACTGTCTTTTTAAAATGTTTGTGTGTGTGTGATTTGCCAGGATTTTATTAAGAATTTTTGCATCTATGTTCACCAGAGATAATGACCTGAAGTTTTCTTTCCTTGATGTGTGTTTGTCTGGTTTTGTATCAGGGTAATACTAGCTTCATAGACTGAGTTTGGAAGGGTTCTCTTCCTTTTCTATTTCATGGAATAATTTGAGGAGTATTGGTGTAAGTTCTTCCTTGAAAGTCTTATAGAACTTGCCTAAAATTCATCTGTTTAAATTTCCTATATCTTCTGGTTTCAATTTTGGTAGGTATGTCTCTAGAAATTTGTCAATGTCATCATGATATTCTATTTTATTGGAGTATAGATTTCAAAATAGTTTCTGATTATCATCTGTATTTCAATTAGTGTCCATGGTGATATTTCCCTTTTCATCATGAATTTTATGAATGATTTGAATTTTCTTTTTCTTCATTAGCATAGCTAAGGGTTTATCAATTTTATTTATTTTTCTCAAAAACCCACTTTTTATTTTGTCTATTTTTTGAATTGTTCTTTTTTGTTTCAATGTCATTGACTTCAGCTTGGAGTTTAATTATATCCTGTCTTTTGCTGCTTTTAGTACTGATTTTTTCTTCTTTTTCTAGAGCTTTGAGATGTAATGTTAGGTTTTTATTCATTGACTTTCTATTCTTTTAATGAATGAACTCAATGCAATGAACTTTCCTTACTACTGCCTTCATGGTGCCCCAGAGATTTTGATATGTTGTATCACTATTCTCATTTACCTCTAAGTATTTTTTATTTAATCCCTGATTTTCTCTACTATCCATTGGTCATACAATGGTGTATTATTTAGTCTTCAGTTTTTAGAGTACATTCTATTTTTTGTTTTATACTGGATTTCTAATTTCATTCCATTATGATCTGATAGGATGCAAGGGATTATCTCTATTTTTTTTTACTTTCTAAGAGTTGCTTTGTGGCCTAATATATGGTCTATTTTAGAAAAGGATACATGTGCTCTTGAGAAGAATGTGTATTTAGACCTTGATGGATAAAATATTCTATATGCCCATAAAGTCAAAACTATTAATTGTATTCAGTAGTTCCATAGAGTTTTTTTATTTTATATTTTATTTTATTTTATCTTATTTTTTTACTTATTGATTCATTGAACACAAATGGAGTACAGCTATTGTTTCACTGGTTG
>JAJEJO010032721.1:0-15281 GCA_020662805.1 Glaucomys volans
TCAGGATGCGGGGTCTGTTTTTGCTGAAGGGAGTCGTGGCTCCAGGGTCGCGCATGCCCAGGCACTGGTGCTGATTGCTTTGAAGCCTTGCAGTGTGTTCTCCTGCGGTCCCGCACGCAGGCTCTGCCTGCTGAACTCGGCGGCCAGGTGGGGCTGAGCGCCCCGGGTTTAGCTCAGCGACTCTGATCCAGGTGGTACCTCACCCGGTGGCGTGTCCAGCCAGGTGCTTCTTCGTGGGTGCGCGGGCTGTGGGCACCTTCAGAGCCAGCAAAGACTGGCGTGTGTGCCGGCAGGGACAACAAGCCAGCGGACCCTGGCCGTCAGTCCCACCAAGCCTGTGCTGCAGGGGACGCTGTCCAGAGGACGAATGGCCTGCTGTGTTTACCAGGGGCACCTCGGGGAGGCGGGTAATGTGCAGGTGCTGTTGCAGGCACAGCTGATTTTTTTCAAAGGAAAAATTGTAATAACCCGTAAATTTTTTTCTTTTTTCATGCTGGGCATTGAACCCAGGGGTGCTCTACCACTGAGCCACATCCACAACCCATTTTATTTTCTATTCTGAGACAGGGTCTCACTGAGTTGCCCTGGTTGGCCTCACACTTGCATCCTCCTGCCTCAGCCTCCCATGTCCCTGGGATTACAGGTGATGGCCACCGTGCCCAGCTGAGTTCTTCTCTTTATCTGCTCTTATTCATCACAGAAATCTTGACAAAAGGGAACCTGGGGACAGCGGTGCGTTTCCTTTTTCCTAGTGTCTGCTTGTACTTCAGGTGCTGCCCCTGAAGAGCTCTGAGGAGGCCCCTCGGCCACAGGGACCTTCTCTCCTGACCTGTCACTTCTCCCTGAATGCCTTCTCCAGCCCGGCATGCAGGGAACCTGACTGTGCCCCATTCACGGCGTTCTAGCTGTGGGTAACAATCATCGTAGACAACAAGCTACGGTGAGCGTAAATCACAAAAATAACAGACTATGAAATGTGCACTTGATAATTTGTAAGTTGCAGTGAATGTGCAGCCACTTTGTCAACTTCATAACTAAAGTCATGGCATATTATGCATTTTAGAAATGTAAGCATTGAAGTGTGCACTGGGTTCTTGCACAGTGCACGACAGCTCGCGCCCCTGTGCCTGACCCCTTACTTTAACGAGGGCAGTACTCGCTGCTCAGGCAGCACCTGGTCATGCCGGTTACGTCAGCCAGCTCGCAAGCATCAGGTCCCCTGGAGTTGTGGTCAGCTGCAGGCGGCAGACGCTGGCCCTCCTTACAGCGAGGAGTCCAGCGTGACATGTGCTCGCCCGCTCGCCCGCACACCCCTCCACTGCTTCTTTATTACGTGAAGTCCCGGAATGTTCTGCCAGTCAGGCTGTGCACCTGGAACCTGGGCTCTTGGTGCATTTAAAGGCCACACCTGGAGGAACCCAACCAGGCTGAGGGTCCTGCTCCCAGGGACGTTCACTGTGGGTTCAGGGCCCGAGGAGGCCAGGTGGCTCTAAATGTCTGTGGCGGCTCTTCATCCTCTGCTGGTCCATCCCCATTTCTTCCATAGGAAGGCAAAAGGGAAAGGGGGTACGGGGAGGGCGAGAGGCCGGACCTGGGTGGAGACCGCCCGTGGGCCTCTTGGGGTTGAAGGCCTCCCTGGAGACGAAGACAGAGGGCAGCTTCTGCAGTGACCCTGTGGGCCTTTGGAACCTCCCAAGGCAGTCTGGTAGGATGCTGGCCGCTGCTCACCGTCTGCAGGGGCTCCGCACAGGTGTGGGGGGCTATCCGTGTGACCTGGTCTGCTCCCCAAGCTGCAGAGGGTGGAGCACAGATGCCTGGAGGCCTGTGACAGTCCCAGCCACTGAGTGTCCTCTGAGTTTTGAGTATGCACCCCTGAAAAGCGAAACTCTGAGAATGTCCCCCATTGCTTCCCTGGGGGGTGGAGAGCAGAGTCGGGAAAAGCAGCAGCCAAGAGGGCGGGACTGGCGTGGCTGGAAGAGGTGCGAGCGTGCACCACGAGTGTGCTTTTCAGGTGTGTTTCTGTGGCTGTGGAGACTGCTCACTCCCCCGCTCTCGGCTTCTGTCTCTGGTGGACGTGGCACAGCACGCTGGTGGGGCACGCTCGCACCTGGGACAGGAGGGTGGTCTGTATTTTTTTGTTGTTGTTGTTGAGCACTTTAGTTTTTGTAGAGTGTGAAATGCCACGTGTAATACCGTCCCTAGGTTGGCCGTGTTTAATCGAAAATCAGTTCAAGAAAGCAAAAGATATTCCAGGGCCAGCTTAGTTCTTTTGAAGCTCATCAGCGTCCCCCTGCGTGGGCGCTTGCTGTTCGATGACCCTACTACAAGAAGACAATAGGCACGGGGACGAATGTGGTGCTCAGTGCCCCCGAGGGTGGCGTGACCCAACAGAAGGAAGCCGTGGTGCCAGGGGGCTCCTTCTCTAGGCGCCCCAGGGCCGAGGCCTCCGTTCCCGAGGGCAGAGTGCAGGACTCTGAGCATCAGCCTGCGGGTGGCCGGCTGTGCCGCTGCTGTTCGCCTTCACCACGCAGGTGAGGGAGGACGGGCAAGGGCAGCAGGCTTGTCCGTGTAAGTGGTCATCGCCCCAGGACACCTCGGGAGGGGGAGCTGGCCGTGTGCCACTCCAGGGGGCAGAGCCTCTGCCAGGGTGCGGCGGGCAGCCCTGTGTGGCTCCGTGTGCAGGAGTTAGTGGGAGGAGGCCAGGGCACCGCCTGTGGTCACCCCACACTCCTGGGTTCCCTCCTGGCCAGGTGCTGGAGAGTCCTGCCGCCAGGAACCGCGCATGATGCTTCCTGTGCCCCGTAATTTACCCCTCGCCGTGGTGCTGGGAGGCGTCTGTTGGTGGCCTGGTTTGGGGTGTGAATCCCCCCATAGGCTCTCCTACCAGGATCACATGGCTTGCAGCAGTGGCCTCAGGCGGGAACCCAGACCTCCGCCTTCCACCTGATTGACAGGTATTCTGTTTGTTTCCCGGGCCCCCATAGTGAGGTGCTGTGCCCTGGTGGCTCAGAAGCACTCTGACCATCGCGGTTCTGGGGCTGCAAGAGGCAGGCTGGGCGTGTCCGCAGGCTGGTCCTTCTCTGGGTGTGAGAGGGAGCTGGGGACGGCGCTCTCCTGGCCTTCGCGGGTGCTGGTGGTCTTCACGCTCCTTGGCGTGTGGAGCATCGCTGGCCTCTGCCTTCGTCTGCACAAATGGCTCTCCCTGGGTCTGCGTGTGCATTTCTCCCTGTTGGAAGGACGTCCTGCTTTGGGCCTGAGTGCACCTGAGCCGCCTCGTTCCACCTGATCCCTGCTGCAGTGACCCAGGCTGGAAATAAGTTCCAGGCTGAGACCTGGGGCCCAGGAGCTCCAGGCATGAATTGGGAGATGCTGCGAACCGTCACGTGACTCCTTGCTTTCTCGAGGCCATTCACGTGTGTCGTGTGTGCGTATGTGAGCACATGTGTGCATGTATGCATGTGGTGTCTTAATGATTGAATGGTCTTAGGGCAGTTTCTAGGCTCACAGTAAAATAGGGAAGGTGCACAGAGCTCCCCCAGCTCCTGCGGAGACTCGTCCCTCCTGAAGGTCAGCACCCCGGGGACCTTTGTGACCACTGGGAGTGCGGTGTGCCACACTGTGTGTCCCCCAGGGTGCTGCTGGTCAGCGTAGTTCACTGCCCCGAGTCCTGTGCCGTTGTCATTACTGATGAAGTTTCTGGTGCTTCCTCAGTTTCCCCTGTGGTCATTTCTCAGTGGTGTTGCTGCCAAGAGGAAAGTCGCGCAGCTGTTTCCTCCCTCGCTCGTAGGGACCCGAGGAGACCCGGCCTGTGGTGTCCTGGCTCTCCCGGCTCCCGCCTGCGTCCTCGCCTGGAGAGGAGTCCATCGCAGAGGCTGAGGGGCGAGGCTCAGGCCTGTTTTTGGCAGAGCAGCTGAGCATCCTTATGTGGGATTATTGTCTCCCACATGAAACCTCAACAGGCTTGGCTGAGACGTTCTGCGAGACTCAAGAAGTCAAGGCCTTGTATTTTCTGCCCCAGTGCGGATCTCGAGTTGGGTCTGGGGTGTCTGCTTTCTCCGTCTCCCAACTGGGGAACCTGCCCCAGTCGAGCCTCGGGAACCGGCAGATTGAGGGCTCTGAGTGCAGAGGTCTCGTCCATCCACTGCCTGGGCCTCTGCTCCTCTCCCGGCCTCGGTGGACGGCCTCTGTGCTCTGCACCATGCGGGCAGCAGCGGGAGGTTCCAGTACCAGGAACGGCGGGATCCAGAGGGGACCAGTGGTCTTCAGCACCCACCTCGCTGGCGAGAGGGGCCCAGCGCTCTGGGCTGCTCTGACACGTCCCCCAGGGCAGCCCTCGGGCCCTGTCCACACCCTGAGCGTCTCCCGGGGCCCCGTACCTGCACCACGAGTGTGGAACCTGGGCCGTCTCTCAGCTGCAGATGCTGATGAAGTTTCAATTTTCTCTGTGGCATTTAAACCGTATGATTTTTTTTTTAGTATCAAAGAATAGAAAATTAGTTTTAATTGTTACTTAGGAGGCACCATATGGCTACCCTATAATTTTGGCATCCTGTGGAGCTGTGTGTGCATATGGAAAATGAAATTAATTGGAAATCACACCCTGAAATCTATTATTAAGTTAATATAGCCCACAGCTTGTGGGGTGTCCTCGCGCCCAGCAGGACGTGATCACACATGACGACAAGTAGCTCTAAACCCACACGGGACAGGCGGGATAAACAGAGGTCATCGGGACGCTGGGAAGGAGACGTGCTCGTAATGGGGCCACGGCAGACCTCTCGGTCCCCTCGTCCCCCGCGTGTGGGGGGACTGGCAGCCTCCTCAGTCAGAGCCCAACGTGGCGTTCTCATGAATTTCTCTGTGAGGGACAGAGTTTTATTCTGCAAAGTCAAGTTGTGGTGAGTGAAGGTCACTCACCGTGGAACCAGAGACTGCTGAGGAAGCCAGGCCCACACTCAGCCACATGCAGCATCCACGAGGGACCCTGAGAACCCGCGCTCAGTCCTGTTCCCAAGCTTCGGTTCCTCAGTTCTGGATCCGCAATTATCATTATTATTATTATTTTTGATACTGGGGATTGAACCCAGGGGCACTTGGCCACTGAGCCACATCCCCAGCCCTATTTTGTATTTTATTTAGAGACAGGGTCTCACTGAGTTGCTTAGGGCCTCACTAAGTTGCTGAGGCTGGCTTTGAACTCGCGATCCTCCTGCCTCAGCCTCCCGAGTGCTGGGATTACAGGTGTGCGCCACCGCGCCCGGCGCCTGTGCTCACAATTATCAAGACATACTGCAGTTGATGCTGATCTTCTGCAGCCGTGAGCCGCAGAGAGCATGGATTTCAGCTACACCGTGCACAGACACGTGGCTCTGGGTATTTAAGTGAGGTCCATCACCAACCTGTGTTCAGCTTCACAGTTTGCTGACTTTAAAACAGAATAAAATCAGGTTAAAGAAATAAGGTCTGGAACTTCATTTGTCAACTCAGAAATGGTGAGCCCATTGACTGAGGTCTCACGTGTGTTCTGTGAAATGTGTTAGTTTGGGTCTGTGGCCCTGGACTCTGGAGGCGCTGGCCGTGTCCTTGGTCCTCGTGGTCTGGATGTGGTGGGATTTGGTTGGTGGTGTGGACTGTACATGGGAGCATGAGGTGGGTGGGCAGAGGGCTTCCTCTGCTGGGCGCTCTCCCCGTTGCAGGCTCAGTTGCCACTTCCGCTCACTGTTGGTCCAGCAGCCGACACAGCAGCCGTGTGTGCCCTGACTGGGCAATGGAGGGCAGTACGGTGGAGGAGACGCTGCAGGGAGGCTCTGCCAGCCTTTGCTCCTCCCCTGGAGCGGAGGTCTGAGCGTGCGCCACACCCGTGAGCACCACGTGGAATTCTAGCTGGAGACTTGCTGACCAGTGTTGGGGTGGACGCCAGCCCAGGTGGGTCCTTGCTGTGTGGGAGATGGCTGTCCACACTGCCAGGCTGCCTGGGTGTGTCCTTCGGTGTCCATGCGCCTCTTCCTGCTCAGGTTCTGCTCCGTCAGAGGGGCCAGGAGCTCTTACTGTGCAGAGTCCAGGCTGGAAACATCTTTCCTGGTCCCTAACACTCCGGTTTGTCCCTAAGGCAGTTGGGATCTTGTTGGGGGACCAGAGAGATGGAAGTAGGGGTGCTCCTGGCAAATGGCAGAAGCAGAGAGAGTGGAGTTAGACCTGGGGAAGGTCCCAGTGTGTGCAGACCACTCTCACTTTGCACGCTGACTTCCAGCATTCCAGGGTGAGCAATGGGACGAAGCCTCTCTCCTGAGCACTGCCTCATGGTGGCCCTGTGGCTGCCATGTCCCCTGCCGTCAGTTCCACCCTCTTGAAATTGACCAGTGGCCCCACTGGGTTTCCTCTTCTTTTTTGAAGAGAGCGCGAGTCTGGCTCATCGTTCTTGGTCATCCTGTCCATCCTGGCTCCACTCTGGCTTTCTTGTCCTTCTGTCCTTGACCTTCCAACAAGCCTCTGGGGTGTTTTGGAGAATGTCTCCCACTTGGGCCTCTAGTGTCCCCTCACTGCCAGATCCCTGTCCTCCTTCCTGGTGAATAGCCATGGTAGTGGTAGTGGGTGACCACCTCTGAGGGCCTGGCCTGTCCCCCCAGTGGTCAGGCTTCTGCACCTGAGATCTGACTCTTGCCTTTGTAGCAGATGGGCCCCTGGGGGAGGTCCCGCTCCTCCTTAGCTCCCGCTGCAGGCGTGGCCTTCGTGGGTGACCGCTGCCTCAGTCTGCCACCTTTACGATGGGCGTCACCTGGTGCTTCTCGTTCCCACCACGCGCTCTGCGTGCATCAGTTGGCGCCCTGCTCTCTGCAGCTGGCAAGCCCGTGGACTTGGCGCCTGGATCTGAAGGCTGCAGCCCGGCTCTGCTGTGTGCCCCAGCCAGGCGACGCCTCTGACTCACTCACAGCTGGTCTTCCCTTCCTCGGTCTTTGACCTGGTGCTGTCGCTCCCTTGAACTCCCCTCACCCCCTGGCAGGACGTTCCATGTCAACTTGCACGTTCCTGTCCCAACCCTGGTGGCACCCCTGTCTCTGAGAAGCCCTGGTCGTTTGGGGCAATGTGGTGTTTAGAAGCCACGATTCAGGCAGGGCTGTGCTCACTGTGTTGGGTGCTGTTGCTCTGGGGCGGGCCAAGGAGGCGCTGTGCACATAGACGGCTCAGCTTAGGGGGGTTCATGACGTCGGGAACCATCGTGGGTTGGGGCTGCTGTGCACACGTTTGTAAGTGCACACGCACGCACATACATGTGAATGTAAAATGTCGTGCACCCCTTCCGCTCTAGGTGTGGTCATCCCAGGCCCGCGGGTTGGCCCCAGGACTCCGAGGATGCCCCATCAGGGTGCTCAATTCCCACGGAGCGTGGTGTGGAGTTCTCAGGTACCCTGCACGCCAATCACCTCTGGGTCGCTACCTGTAACGCCTGAGCAAGGCGATACTGTGGACAGAGTCAGGGCTCCGTGTTGTTTAGGAAGGAAGTCTGTCTGCATTCAGCAAAGACCCAGTTTTTATTGTAGTGTTTTGGAACATGGGTGGAATCTGGAGGGGCCCCGGATGTGGACCACTGGCTGCGCACATTCACATACCTGTACAGACATCTGGGTCCATTTCTTTGCATTTGATTTCCAAATCATGGCATCTGTCTCGACCTCTCGGGTTCACTCCTAACCCTCAGGTCCTTCCGGCCCTGCCTCTGTCTGCAGGTGCTGGCCCACGGCAGGACCGGCTCACCCTCTCTGTGGACTTGCTCAGTCAGTTATTTATAACCATGAGTGCGCTCAGCCTCCCAGCCGCACCGCCTCCTCTGCCACAGCCTGCGTGGTCTCCAGCATCTGCACCTGTGTCTGGGGCACGTCTCTGACACAGGAGGCGCCCTCCCCTGGCCATGTGCTGGAGCAGCAGGCGTGTCCCCTTCTCCCCGTCACCCTGGTCCTCGGGCCAGGGCACCTCTCAGTGCTCCAGGGAGTGCATGGCCTCCTGGGTAGAGACCGCTGCCAGCCTCCCTCGTGACTCTCAGTGACTTGTGGCTGAACAGCCAACGGTGGCCAGTTTGATCATGAGCGGAAGCCACATGTTGGGGGATCGGGCTGGTTGGAATTATCACACCAACCCTGGGACTTCACGTGAGGGGAATGTAAACTTCTCTCACAGTTAAAGTTTGCAAATTATCATTTACATTTTTTGATCCCTTAAAGAACTGAACTTAATTCTAACTAACACTACTTCCCCCGCTGAACACGAGGAAATGAAAATAATCCTGAATCCAGTCGGGCAGTGAAGAGGTTGATAGAGACTAGCACCAGTTCACAAGGTGCAGTAAGGACGTCAGACGCAGCCTCCCTAAGTCAAGTGACAGTTCTGCAAAGGTGAACAGTTACCATAGGGTGTGGCCGTCCATGGACTGGCCCTGTTTCTTAGGCACAAAGAGAAGCTGCAGTTCCTGAACCAACAGGAACAGCAGTGCATGGCTTGGCTGCAGCCCTGGGGGGGCTGGGGGTCTCTGCCACAGTCAGGTGGGAGTCAGCCGGCGGGTGGTGGTGAGACCCGGGGGTGCCGTCTCCAGGTCACCGTGTGGGGGCCGGTCAGCGGCAGTCCCGGGCTGCCCCAGCATCATGCAGAATCACGCCTACCTGGCCAGGAGGCCACCAGCCCGGGAGTCAAGACTTCCTCAGTGGTTGCCTTGCTTCGAACCCCAGGAAACTCTGGACTTTAGTAAGCAGATATGAAATTTCTGAAACCCATCAATGCTTAATTACCTGCCTGTAACTTTGAGTGCTTATATCGTTCGAGAGGATTCGGCACTGTTATTAAAGTGACTAACAGTAAACCCGGGTTCCACTTACTGTGTCTCATGAAGTAATAGACTTTGCTGTTATGATCTTTATGTTGGGAGGTAAAGGTTTTGACCAAGATTCTAGATAGCTCCACGGTGCTTTTACAGTTCACTGAATCTTTTACGTTAATTCGTTAGGGAATTGCCAGGGCAGTTCTGTACTCGAGAAGGTTTTGCTTGTCAGGTCAGACAACTGAAGTGCTTGGAAGAAAATGGATACACTCAATTTCTAAATGCAGTTTAAAATGTTTAAGAAAAATTAAATTTGTCAGTGCTCCCGGTTGCTGAAGGGAGTTCAGTGTGCCCACCGTCGGCAGCGCAGCCTTCATCAAAAGCCCCTTGAAGATGATTCAGAACTAGAAACTTGAAAGTAGAACGCTAAAAGGCGCGACTTGAACCGGAGGCTCAGGAAGAAGCGCGTTTGCCCCTTGGTTGCCTCGCTAAGCAGCTGCTTGATTGGAGATGCTGGTGGCCTGCTTTGGGGCACAGCCGCCCTTGGTCAGGGACGCTCACCTGCTGCAGTGGCCGCAGGGGAGGTCTGTGCTGGGCAGGACCAGGACGATTTCTAGCCACCCTGGCTGGGCTTGTGGCTGGGGACATGTCCATGCCCACTGGACGCCGGGTGCAGAGCGGGCATGGCTGGCGGCCCTCGTGTCTCCCCAGTGCTTTCAACCGCAACCCCCTGGTAATTCCTAAAGCGTGACATTGTCGGAGGTGCGGAAGTTGCAGGCGTGCGGTGCCCGCTGTGCTGCTGACCTCCAAGCTGGAGCAGGTGACAGTGACCACTGTGGCTCTGCTGGCTGCCCAGCTTGGGGCCATGGGAGGGTTTGAGGCAGAGCTCCCTGGAGCCACCCCCAGTGGCTGGTGGTGCTGCGGTCATGCACTGTTCACAGGGGTCCCCCCTCGTCCCCAGTCTGCACGGTGGTCACACCCTCATCCCCAGTCTTCACAGGGGTCCCACCCTCGTCCCCCAGCAGCCAGGCATCTGTGACCCTCCTCTCCACGTGACAGGGAGAGGTTGGGCCATTCCAGCCTTGCACAGCTGAGGAGATGGACCGGAGCGAGAGGCAGGTCTGTGCCGTGCCAGCCCAGCAGATTCCATTCGTGCTCTTGAACAGCTGTGCTGTGGCCACCTGCCCACAGTGCTGCCCTGCAGCGGGCACAGCAGCGGGCACAGCAGCGGGCACAGCTGGGGTTGCTGCAGCCAGAGTTGCCCTGGCTCATTTGGACTGCGGTCTTTGGTTCCCTGCGTGGTCACTGTACTGGGTGAGGGGCCGATGGAGCGGGCCTTGTTGGGTCTTGAGTGACCGAGTCCATTGGAGAGAGACTCAGTCAGGGACCCCCCATGAGCCACATCCCCAGCCCTTTATGTTTTGCTCTCAGACAGGGTCTCACTGAGTCCCCCAGGCTGGCCTTGAGCTCGCAGCCTGCTACCTCGGCCCGTGGGCTGCTGAGGTGACAGGTGTGCGCCACCCCCCAGCGGACAGGGCAGTTCTGAGGGGCAGGCTGAGCACTCTGGTCTCTGGCGTGTGGCTGGACAGGGTAGGGAGGGCTGTGACGGCGGGTGTGGAGTCCAGGGGGAAACCCAGGCACTTTCCATCTGGCCTGGATTTTCTGTGGCATGGGACGGGGGCCAGCCCTCCTCCTTGGGCTCAGGGGTCTGAGAGGGAGTTTGAGTTCTGTGTGATTTCCCAGCGGGCCTGTCTGAGCGTGGGTCCTCCTGAGAAGGTCTGGGGCGGGCGAGGAGGGAGACGGCTGGGCAGTAGGGCTGGGCTCTCAGGTGTAGGACTGAGCCAGGAGGGTGCTGGACATGTGTCCTCTGGGACCTGCAGACCAGGCCATGAAGGCACTGCTGTGTCCCCAGGGCCAGCACTGCTCAGGACCCCGGTGAAAGGACCCACAAGAGGGGCTAAGGACCTGCGGGGCGTGGTGGCACATACCTGTAATCCCAGTGGCTTGGGAGGCTGAGACAGGAGGATTGTGAGTTCAAAGCCAGCCTCAGCGACTTAGTGAGGCCCTGTGCAACTCAGTGAGACCCTGTCTCTAAATAAAATACAAAATAGGGCTGGGGATGTGGCTCAGTGGCCGAGTGTCCCTGAGTTCAATCCCTGGTTCCCCCCCCCACAAAAAAAGAGGGGCTAAGGGACCTGCCTGTGTTGTGTGTCCACTGTCTTTGTGTCCTGTGGGGTCATTCTGCGTCACCTGGCTAGGCTGGGATGATGTTTCCTGGGGTCCCCTTCCCTGTGTGACTCCGGGCTAGTGACCAGAGGAGTCTGTGCGGGGCGTGGGGCGTGGGGCGTGGGCCTCCCCTGCTGACCCTGTGATCAGGCGGTGGGGCGTGCAGAGAGCCGGCCGGAGGAGCCAGCATGGCTTCCTCTCTCTGACCCGCAGGGACCCAGCGCGTGTCCTCCACGCGCCCCGTGGCCAGCCGGGTGCTGCTCCTCGTGGCCAGCTGGGTGCTGCTCCGTGGCTGGCTGGACACGCCGTGAGCTGCTGTGCCCCAGCCCCTCCCGTGCTGGCATCCGGCCTCATTCCCACTGAGGCCACCTGGGCAGCAGCTCAGCAGGGGCCTCTGACTGGACCCTGGCTGCTGTGTCTGTGGTTTGAAAATCGTGGGAAAGTGGTTTTACCTTGAAGCTGATCTTTCTTTGCTTTCAGATGCACCACAGCACACCCTCGAGATGCTTTTGGTGTTCTTGAATGCTGCGTGGGGCAGGGGCTGTAGCTCAGTGGTAGAGCCCTTGCCTCCCCCTGAGGTACTTGGTTTGAGCCTCAGCACCACATAAAAATAAATAGAATAAAGGGATTGTGTCCATCTACAACTAAAAATATTTTAAAAAATAATAAGTGTGTTTGTGTGTATGTGTGTGTGTGTGTGTAGCTGGGTTGACCCCAGGGCCTCATGCACGCTGGGCGGGTACTCTGCCACTGAGCCACTTCCCTGGACCTTTGCACTTTTAAAACTTGAGGTGTGGTCTTGGTAAGGTGCCGAGGCTGGCCTTGAAGTTGAACTGCCTCACTCAGCCTTCCGTGGGCTGGGATTATAGACATGTCCACCACACCTGCTTGGTAAGGCCTGGTTCCTCCCATGACTGTTCCCAGGGTCTGTTGAAGTCGGTGTTCACAGTATTTTATTATGTTCAGTGTGTGTCACTGTAGGATTCATCGATCCTGAGACCCAGGTGGAACACAGTGGAGATTTCTTCCTCTAGAGAAACGTTTTCTTGGACTGGGGATATGGCTCAGTGGGTAGAGTGCCTGCCTCGCAAGCACAAGGCCCTGGGTTCAATCTCCAGCACTGAAAAAAAAAGAAATGTTTTCTTAGCCAGGTGTGGTTGTGCACACCTGTAATCCCAGTGTCTTGGGAGGCTGAGGCAGGAGGATCATGAGTTCAAAGCCAGCCTCAGCAAACGCGAGGCGCTAAGCAACTCAGTGAGACCCTGTCTCTAAATAAAATACAAAACAGGGCTGGGGATGTGGCTCTGTGGTCAGTGCCCCTGGGTTCAATCCCCAGTACCCCCAACCCCCCCAAGAAAAGAAACTTTTCTTCTGAAACGTGGTCACTCTGTCGTGGCTACTTGGGTTTTTGCTCTGTGGTGGCCACTTTGTGAGGTTGGAATTCTCTGGCCAGCTGCAGGTGTCTGGGCAGGGCCTCCTGAGCGTCTTGGCCATCAGTGCTAGAGGTCTGTCCTTGAGTTGCCTCCTAGAAGCCCATCTTCCCTCCTGTGGGCACCCCCAGGACTGGCCACCTGGCAGGAGACGACATGCAGAGCAGGACAGGACAGCTGACTCGGGTCCTCCAGAGGTCTGCTCTGTGTAGCCTTAGGAGTCCTGTCCTCAGGGAAGTGTCCATTAATGGCTCTGAGAGCGTGGACGCCTGGGGGAAGGTGGGTCAGTTCGTAGCTCCTCTCGGTGAGGCCCGTACCGTCCTCATGGGCACACGCTGTGTTATCAAGGGGAAGAAACGGGAGCAGCAGTGATTGGCTGAGCTCACAGGAGCCTTTCCAGGGACTGAGGGAAGATCAGCCCTCGAGACGCGGCATGTTTGAGGTGAGGTAATGGCATCTCCGTGTAATCAGTCAGTGGCCTGAGCGCACCCCGCAGGGTCTGGGTGAGGGAGGCGCTTGGGACACTAGGACTGACCGGACACCATACTTACTTGGTCATTTGGGTCTTAAGCTGGGTGCCAGGCGCAGTGGCACCCGCCTGTGATCCCCGCGAGTCCAGAGGCTGGGACAGGAGGAGTTCAAGATTGAGCCCAGCCCCAGCAGCTCAGCAAGGCCCCAAGCAGCTTAGTAATACCCATCTCAAAGTGAAAGCAATTAAAATGCCTGGGGTGCAGATCCGTGGAGGGTCCCTCTGGGTTCATTACTCCAGTGGTGGCTGGATGGAGGCAGCATGGAGTGCTTGCCCAGCGTGTGCGAGGCCCCGGGTCGGTCCCCAGCAGGGCCACACGGCCAGTCGACAAAGGCAAACTTAAGCTGGACCGGTGGCCACACCCGCAGTCCTAGCTGCTCAAGGGTCACGAGCCAGGCTGGCCACTTAGCAGGACCCTGTCTCTAACTACCAAGCGCCAAGTGGGGGTGGGTGCTGTGGCTCAGTGGCCCAGCGCAGACCTCGCCTGTGCGCTGGGTCCCCTGTGCAGCAAGACAGCGGCAGGACGCCTGGGGGGCTTAGGTGGAGCGTGCTGGTGTTCTCAGTGAAGGGCGGCCTTGTTCTAGAGCGAGTGCCTCCTGAGTAGCTTCCCTCCTGCATCACAAAGCCTCGCCCTGGAGGCGTCCTGTCTCCATCTGCTCGGAAACCACTGCTCGGGTCACCTTCAGGGTCAGTCTGATGGGTAGTAGCCTGGTGCCAAGCCAGGGATCCCAGTATCTCTCAGCCCTGTGATAAGATGTCCTGATGCTGGCAGTTCTGAGGCAGATGGCTCCACGGGGCGCGTTGGAAGTCCAGTCGTTTCCTCACAGGTGCTGTGGGTCCAGTTGGAAGGTAGGAGGGCTGAGCACGTCAGCTTGATTGGGTTAAGAGGTGCCATGATTAAGGGGCTTCTGGGCGTGTCCATGAGGGCTGTCTAGGAGTGATTGGCATGTGGGAGAGTGAAGAGACCTGGAGACCCTCCCTATGTGGGCAGCACCGCCCAATAGGATGGTGGTGTGGATGAAATAAAGGCTGGAAGAACCAGGAAGCAGATGCAGACCCAAGCTCGGCTCCTCTTGAACAGGTTCTTGATGGCTGCTTCCATCAGCTGAGGATACGGGCTCTCACTTCTTCACTCTTCCAAAGTGGACTCTGCCAGTGACTCCCGGGAGTTTCCAGAAGCCTTGGTCTGGGATCGGGTAGCACTGCTGATCCCTCTTGTTCTGGGGCTTCCGCCTCTTGGACCTCGCAGCTGCTGGTTCCTCCAGCTCCCCAGCTGCAGGTGGCCACTGTGGACTCTCCAGGTTCTGGAGTGTAAGCCAATCTAATAAATCCTCTGTTCATAATCACGCTTCCTGTGGATGCTGTTCCTCTGGAGAACCTGACTAACACAGAAGCGTCCTCCTGTCCCTGCAGGCTGCAGGCAGAGTGCCACTTGGTGGTCGTGGGTGGCTCTTGTCCTGGGGTTGGTTCTGGAGTCCTAAGAGTGCCTTGGACTCCTCTCCTCCAGGAGGTCTGCCCTGGGTTCCCACTGGTGGCCCTGTGATTGTGTGTCCTTGGGAGGGGTCCTCTTTCCAGGATGCCTTCACCTCCTCTCCTTCCTGCCTTCCCTTCGGGTAACAGGTGAACTGAAACACCACGACACATGCTAACAGCCTCACGCCGGCTCTCCCACCTGACTCCAGCCATCACCAGGCTGGGAGACAGACTGCAGTGTGGGCAGACAGGTGCTCCAGCATCACCCGGCCAGTGAGCCACGGAAAGGTGGTCAACCTCTGTGTCATCGATGCCAAGGGGTGATGGCCATTGCAGCCGCTGGCGTTGGTATACACATGTGGGGTGCTGTGATGTGTATTCAGGAAAGGAAAGGGTGCTGAATTAAAGCCAGCTTGATTTTGCAAATACTTGAATCGCCAGTGCACTGTTTAATAAAGCATTGAGGTGACCCTCCGATATTCTTGGTTAACGTCAGACAATCACAATGCCCGCTGTGGTGCTGAGATAGGTCTCATGAACGTTATTTTGCATACCTAGGTTTTCAGAATGCCATCTCTTAAAAAAAAAAAAAAAGCAAAACACTTTAATAACACTTGCCTAATTAAAAACGAATCTTATTTTTTCTATTTAGGTTGTGCTTTTCTTGATGAATTTAACTTATATATTTTTTTTCTTTAGCATTGAAAGTGTTTCCAAGAACATTTGTTATCCAGCATGAGACTTGGGGGACTATAAGAATTGGCATAAAACTGCATTATAATTGGAATAACACTTGTGAAGAGTGAGAGGAAAACAT
>JAJEJO010032731.1:0-18415 GCA_020662805.1 Glaucomys volans
TGTGTGACAGATACCATTGCCCTGTGTACATGCATGAATGCACAGATGGTGTGACTCTACTTTGTGTACAACCCTTGAAACAATAGCTGTACTCCATTTGTGTTCAACGAATCAATAAGTAAATAAAAACAAACAAACAAACAAACAAAAAAAACAAACCTGTCTTTTCTTCAGGGCATCATTTTGGCATCTTTTTCAAGGATCAGATAGATGACTGCATCTGTGGGTTTGTTTCTGTTTCTATTCTGTTCCATTGGCATATGCATCTGTTTTTATGTCAGTACCATGCTGTTTGGTTCAGTCAGCTTTTTCGTCACTGTGACAAAAATATTTGAGAAGAACAATGTAGAGGAGGAATAGTTTATTTTTGCCTAGTGGTTTCAGACCTTCAGCCCATGGTCAGCCAACTCCATAGCTCTGGGCTGGAGGTAAGGCAACACATTGTGGTGGAGGGGCATGGCAGAGAAGAGTAGCTCAGGACTTGACGAACAGGAAGCAAATGAGAGATTTCTGTTCACCAGGGACATAATATAATTTCCAAAATAACACCCCTAGTAATCTACTTCCCCTGGTCACACACAACCTGCCTATGGTTACCACCAAGTTAATCCATCGGTGAATTAATCCACTGATCTGGTCAAACCTGTCATAATCTAATCATTTTAGCTCTGAAAATTTTATCATTAACTCTCATATGAGCTTCTGGGGGGATAAAACATATCCACTCTATAACAGTTTTTGTTACTATAACTCTAGTATAATTTGAATTCAGGTTTTATGATGCTTTCAGCATAGCATTTTTTGGTTAGAATTGCTTTGGCTATTCTGTCTTCTGTTCTTCCAGATGAATCTTAGTACATTTTTTTCCTAGTTCTCTGAGGAATGCCATTGGTATTGTGATGGGAGTTGTGTTGAATCTGCATACTGCTTTTCACAGAATGGCTATTCTAACATTGGTAATTCTGTCTATCCATGAACATAGTCTTTTCATGCTCTTGTGTCTTCTTTAGTTTCTTTCTTCAATGTTTTATGGTTTTCATTGTAAAAGTCTTTCACCACCTTGGTTACATTTATTCCTAGGTGTTTTTATTTTTCTATTTTTTTGAGGCTATTCTGAATGAGGTAGTTTTCCTGATTTCATTCTCAGCAGATTCATTATTGGTGTATAGGAAAGAAATTGATTTTTGTATGTTTATATTGTAACCTGATACTGTGCTTATTTGTTTATCAACTCTAGCAGTCTTGGTGGAGCTTTCTGAATCTTCTAAGTATAGGATCTTTAATCATGTGTAAACAGTAATAATTTAACTAGATCCTTTCCTATTTTTATCCATTTTATTTCCTTCTCTTACTTAATTGATTTGACTACAATACATAGTGTTATAGTGATCAGGAGTGGTAGCAGAAGACATCCTAGTCTTGTTCTAGATGTGAAAGAAATATTTTAAGTTTTACCCATTCACAGGGCTATTGACTTTGTGTTTGTTGTATATAGCCTTTATGGTGTTGAAGTAGGTTCCTTCTATTCCACATTTCTTCAGTGTTTTTATAATAAATGTGTGCTGAATTTCATCAAGGCTTTTCTTAATCTATTGAGATGACTCAGACTTTTCCGCTTGATTCTATTTATGTAATGAATTACATTTATTCATTTCATATGTTAAACCATCCTTGCATCCCTGGGATAAAACCAACTTGGTCATGTTGTGAAATCTTCTTAATATGTTGTTGAATCTGATTTACTAATGATGTACTAAGGGTATTTGTATCTAAGTTCATCAGAGATATTGGTCTGTAGTTCTTGATGTTTTACTAGCTGGTTTTGATATGAGAGGGATACTGGCTTTATAGAATGAATTTGGAAGTAATCCATCCTTTTCTATTTTAGGGAATTGTTTGAAGAACATTGGCATTAGTTTTTTAAAGATTTAGAATTTGACTGAGATTCTATCTGATTCTGAGCTTTTCTTTGTGGGAAGTCTTTTTTTAACTGCTTCTATTTCATTGCTAGTTATTGGTCTGTTTAGGTTTTCTGTGTTTTCTTGATTCAATTTCAGCAGGTACTGGACTCTAGAAATGTATTCATTTCTTCTTTGTTTTACAATTGTTTCAAGTATAAGTTTCTAAGTACTCTCTATTGGTCATCTGGAATTCTGTGATGTCTATGATACTTTCTTCTTTTTAATCTCTAAATTTTGATCTTTTTTTCCCTTTTGATTAATTGGCTAAGAGTTTATCAATCTTGTTTGTGTTTTAAAAGAACCAGCTGTTTAATTGGTCCTTTGTACTTGTTCTAAATTTAGGGGATGGTGAGGAGAAGAATATAAGTTCAGTAGATTAGACCATGAGGAATGGAGGGAAAGGAGGCAGGACAGGAAAAGGGAAGACAGTGGATGAATCTGACATAATTTTCCCATGTACATATATATGAAAACAACCGAGGCCGGGTGCTGTCGCCTGTAATCCCAGCACTTGGGAGGCTGAGGCAGGAGGATCTTGAGTTCAAAGCCAACCTCAGCAACTTAGCAAGGCCCTAAGCAACTCAGTGAGACTCTGTCTCTAAATAAAATACAAAATAGGGCTGGGGATGTGGCTCAGTGGCCAAGTGCACCTGGGTTCAATCCCCAGTAACAAAAAAAAAAGAAAAAAAAAAAAAAAAAAGAAAACAACCAAGTAGATCCCACCATCATGTACATCCATAAGAATGGGATCCTAACTAAATAGGCTATATTAGATGCTTGTAAAATTATATCAAAATGGAATTCTTCTGTCATGTATATCTAAAAACAAGCAATGAAAATAAGTTTCATTGACTTTGGCTCTGATCTCTTAATTTTTTTTTTCTTTGTACTGGTTTTGGAATTGGTTTGTTCTTGTTTTTCAAGGACTTCAAGTTGCATCATTAGGTTGTTTATTTAGAATCTTTCTGATTTTCTTATGTAGGCACTCACAGCTATAAACATTCCTCTTAGAATTACCTTCATCGTGTCCCAGATGTTCCGATATGTTGTGTTACTATTCTAATGTGATTCTAATAATTTAAAAATTTATCTTGATTTTGTCTATCACCCATTCATCACTCAAGTGTGTATTGTTCTGTTTTCATGTATTTATATAGCTTCTGTAGGTATTTTTGGTATTGATTTCTAATTTTGTTACATTATGATCTGATGCGATGCAGGATCAGAGTTAGTTTGTGGCCAAAATATGGTCTATTTTGAGGAAGGTTCATGAGCCACTGAGAAGAAAGTGAATACTATGGTTATTGGATGAAATATTTTATAGATATTTGTTAAATCCATTTGATTCATAATACTTTTATGTCAAAAGAGTCATTACTGAGTTTATGTCTGAATGATCTATTTATTGGTGAGAGGCATGTTGTAATCACACAGTATTTTTGTATAGGCATTCGTATGAGAATTTAACTTGAGTAGTGTCAGTTTCAGCAATCTTTGGGCCATACTTATTTACTATCTCTTCTTGTTGGATGGTTCTCTTTACCAGTATGGAGTGAACGCCTTTGTCTCTTCTGACTGATTTTGTCTTGAAATCTGCTTTGCTGGATCATGACAATAGCTATTCCTATATGTTTTCAGACTCTTTTCGCATGGTATATCAATTTCTATTCTTGCACATTCAGCCTGTGGATGTCTTTGCCTGTAAGCTGAGTCTGTTGAAAACCTTATATAGTTGGGTCTTGCTTTATAATCAATTCTGGCAACCTGTGTGTTTTAATTTGGGGAGTTGAGACCATTTATATTCAATGTTATTATATAGATTTGTTTACTCATTTTTGGCATTTTGCTTTATTTATAATGTTTAATTTGGTCCTTTTCTTCATTTGCTTAGCAACTCTTCAAATGAAATTTGTTCACTTGTGAGCTTTTGGATTTGTTTTTGATTTTTTTTTGTGAAACATTTCTTTAAGTGTTTTCTGCGGTGCCAGCTTAGGAGTCATTACATCTTTTAGTTTCTACTTATCTTGGAAGGTTTTTGTTGTGGTAAAATTCTGCAGGATAGCTTTGTTGAATGTAGCAATATTGGTTAACAGTTATTTTCTTGCAGACACTTGAAGTACATCATTCCAAGCCCTTCTGTATTTTAGAGTTTGGGTTTGGAAATTGAAAGTAATTCAATTTCCTTCCTTCTAAACGTGACATGAAATTTTTTTCTTGATTGTTTTAAAATTCTATCCTTGTTCTCTATGGTAGGTATTTTTATCACAATGTCTTTTTTTTTTTTTGGTACTGGGTATTGAACCCAGGGGACACTCCACCACTGAGCCACATCCCCAGCCCTATTTTGTTTTTTTTTAGAGGCAGGGTCTCACTGAGTTGCTTAGGGCCTTGCTAAGTTGCTGAGGCTGACTTTGAACTCGCAATCCTCCTGCCTCAGCCTCCCAAGTGCTGGGATTACAGGGGTGCACCACCACACCTGGCTTACAATGGTTTTTGAAGAGTTTATTTTTTGATCTTGTACAGTTTGGTTTCTGAATGCATCCTGTATCTTGATGGTCATCTTGTTCTCTGAATTTGGAAAAATTTCTGTTCTTATTATCCTGAAAGGCTATTTATTCCATTTGCCTGCATTTCCCATTCCTCTTCAATTGTAATGATTCTTAAATTTGGTTTCTTAGTGTTGTCCCAGGGTTTTTGTATATTCTTATCATGGCTACTTATTTTCTTTTCATTAACAGTGTCTGAACTTTCAAGACTGATCACTTTTTCTTTCAACTGTGAGATTCTGTCTTCAGCATCATTACTCAGAGGCACCAGGCATTTATTTTACTACTGCCTATTTTTTGCTTTGATTATTGCTATTGTTTGTTTCCCTCTTTACTGTGAGATGATGGGAATCTACAGGGAAGTAGAAATTCACAGGGTAGAAATTCTGCTGCTGAACTAAAACTGCTGAAGGAAAGGCCACCTTGCTCCACACACGAATTAACCAGAAATATAAAGGAAGAATCAACAATAGTAGGAATGGCTAGGGGTGGGCCTGTAGGTCCCACTTATGGAAATTCATTGCTACGTCAAAATCAGAGAATTAACATAAAGACTGTGGATATCGCAACTATGAGGGGAGTCTCAATCTGGAGAACTCTAGGATACTTTGGCAAGAGAAGACTGTGCCTTAAAAATGCCTACACATAAGAGTGGAAAAGAGATCCACATGAACAGATGCATAAAACTCAACATATGAATAGAAGAAATATGAAAATACAAGGTAACACACAGATCACAAATTTCAAGTTCACCAGCAGCTGACCCCAAAGATTTGGAAGTGGATGAAATATTGGATAAAAAATTCAAATGAATGGTTATAAAATATTCAATGAATACCAAGAGAATGCAGACAAACACCTGAATGAATTAAGGTAGTCAGTACAGGATATGAATGTAAAATTAAACAATGAGATGGAGATTGAAAAAGAACCAAACAGAAATCTTGGAAATGAAACACACAATAAACTAAATAAAATATTCAGTTGAACATCCTTCTTAAAACCCAGTGTGTATTCTGACATGCACAACACTAATTACTGCAAAAACAGGAATGGTGGGGTCAGCAATTGCCAACAGCAAAAACGGTAAATAGCACTTAACTGGATCTGGCATTGAATTCACAGTAGACTCTATGTCATTCACAGTGCTAATATCTGCAACGACATGAATGGTGTGGGCAAGGGTAATGAAAATCAAGTAGTTCTAAAAGATAATAAAAATGCATTTCATTAAGAGAATATGAAATGTGATAGGAAAGTAAAAGGAAGTTTAGAATGTTCAAATTGTGAACACGGAGAATACAGAAGAGATGCTGCAAGTGATGGCTATAAATAAGGAGAAAAAAATAGATAAAAAAAAAACGAGAGAGAGAGAGAGAGAGAGAGAGAGAGAGAGAGAGAGAGAGAGAGAAAGTGTTGCATTTCCTTTCATATTTTTGGTGTGAATTTTCCTGGGTACAATCTTCTAAGTACCTATTTCATGTGTTGCACTTCCTTTCACATTTTTGGTGTGAATTCTCCTGGGTACTTTCTTCTAAGTATCTATTTCATGCACCTTCTGCTAGGTACACCTACACCACATAGTAGTGCTTTCTGGCACAGGATGGCAATATTTGCTACGTTTTCCTAGATTCCTGCAGCAGCCAGCTCCAGCGTGGTTTCCTTGAGATTGCTCCTGCCTCCGCTCTCTGACAGTTGTGAAACAGTGTTTTCCAAACATTAGTTCACTGTGTGGCCTTTGGAAAAGCTACATTCATGCTGCTTTTCTGACCTACATGTTTCTCTGTGCCAACTTTTCCCATTGCTTTTCCTCTGTTTGCATTATCCCTCCCCTCGGTGGTGATCCAGGGCTTCGGCCACTGCCACATCTGGCTTGGCTACAATGTACTCTTGTTTCTTCTTTAATGCACTGGAATTTCTGAAACTCTAAGGGACTCTGACTCTTCAATATTGAATTTTAGTGAATCCTTCTTTCACCTACCTCACTAGAAAGCAGTACTTCTGCTGGTTGAATCCCAAGCCTTGGAACAACTGGAAACACAGCTTTCCTCTAATCCACAGTCTTTTATTTATTTATTTTTAAGTTTGTTCTTTGTAGCTATACATTACAGTAGAGTGTATTTTGACATATTATACATACTTGGAGTGTAACATTCTGATTAGGATCCCATTGCTGTGGTTTAACATGACGGAGTTACACTGGTGGTGCATTCATATGTGAGCGTAGGAAATCTATGTTTGATTCATTCTACTGTCTTTACTATTCCTATTTCCCCTCCCTTCCCTTCATTCCCCTTTGTGTAATCCAATGAACTTCTATTTTCCCTCTACCAGCCCCCTTACTGTGTGTTAGCACCCACACATCAGAAAGAACATTAGGCCTTTTTTGCAGGGGGGATTGGCTTATTTCACTAGGCATGATAGTCTCTAGTTCCATCCATTTACCAGCGATACTCTGGTGTTGCACATGCCATAATTCCATTCTTCTTTATGGCTAAGTAATATTTCATTGTGTATATATGCCACATTTTCTTTATCTGTTTATCTGTTGAAGGGCATCTAGGTTGTTTCTATAGCTTAGCTATTGTGAATTGAGCTGCTATAAACACGGATGTGACTGCGTCACAGTACTATGCTGCTAATCTACAATCTCGAATGTCCCAGTGTCCTTTTGCTTTAACCAGAAAACTGAGTTTCTTTTGTATGTCTTACAGGGCAGATTTACTAGGGGGTTATTCCTATAGTTTTTTTTTGTCTTGGAATATCTTAATTCATCCTTCATTTTGGAATAATTTTGCTAAATACAGACTAAGTAGTTCACACGTTAACTTGCCCGAACTCTAATAAAACGTGCCACTGATTTCTGGCTTCCTTGGTTTCTGAAGAAAAACCAGTTCTTTCATTGAGGATTGTTGACATGTGATGAGTCACATCTCTCTTGCTACCTTAGATAGTCTCTCCTTCTGTTTGGTTTTAGCAGTTTGATGGAGGTTTGCCTGGGAATGTATGTCTTTGATTTTGCCCTTCTTGGAATTTGCTGGGCTTCCTCCACTGTGGCTTTATGACTTTCCTTAATTTGAAAGATTTAAGCCATTATGTCTTTGAAAGTTTTTCTCTTTTCTCTGTCTGTGATTCCTGTAATGTGTAACTTACTCTACTTTGGAATTTCATGGCTCTCCTGATTTTTCTTTTATTCATAAACTCCATTGATTTTTCTTTGTTCCCCTTCTTTCTGCTCCTGTATCTTTTCTTTTGTCCTGTTTTCACATTTGTTATTCAGTTTTTCTGCTTATTGAAGTCTGTTATTGAACACATCTGGTGAATTATTTTTTTTGCCTATTGCATTTTAGAGAATTTATCCTTGTTTCTCTTTCATATATTTTTGTTTATTGATATTTTGGACTTTCTCATAATTCTTTTTTGATTTTCTTTACTTATTTGTGCATGGTTTTCTTCAGATCTAGTTGCCTACTTGAGACATTTTACATAGAAATATTATCTAATAAGTCTAGTATGTGGATTATCTCATGTGTGGTTACTGTCAAACCCCTTTTTAAACTATGATAACCTATAATTTTTCCTTTTTGTAGTGTGTAATACATCATAGGGAATTGGAATATGCCATTGTATTTGGTTACCTCATTAAGCAAGACGATTTTCCTGTAATAATGGTTGCTGAATGGCATGATGAAGGCTGCAGAAATTTATTAACTTGCCAGTTGTTCCAAATAATTATTGCAAAATCTTTATTTTTGGAGACAGTTAATCACTTGAATTTCTGTTATATCAGAAGCAGCAAAATGAGGCTGATGGCGATTTCCTTAAGTCCTACAATCCAATAAGAAACCACAGGGAAAGTCATTGTTTGTTTAAATTCTTCATTTGCTGTCAGTGGGGATGTTCCTTGAGCCCATGAGGATTGAAGCAGTGGTCAGGCTCTGTGTGGACCATTAGCAATCCAAAGACACAGCACTGACTTTTGAAGGAACCTGTTTCTCGTTTTGGTGAGGGAAAGCAGGCTGCATTGAAACACACTACGCTCACAACTGTTTGGCTCAGACCTGGGGTGTAGGGAGTGTCAACTTCTATGTGAAATGCAAATTTACTGTAATTTTTCAAACACTTTCTCTATCAACTACTGCCTGGATGGTGAAGATTTTGCCTAGACTCCATAACCCCCTAGAAAGTTCTTTGAATGGGTTATGTGAAGTTGACAGTGGCTTTGGTGGAACTGCCAATTCCTGAATGTTCTGATCTATCATGTTTGTGACATCACTCAAGTAACACTGCCATAGCAATGTAAATACTTGATTGCATAACATAGAATGTGTGCCCATTTCTTTAGTTTTAAAAAACATTTTATATATGGTTTATAT
Source organism: Glaucomys volans (assembly GCA_020662805.1). Lineage (NCBI taxonomy): Eukaryota > Metazoa > Chordata > Mammalia > Rodentia > Sciuridae > Glaucomys > Glaucomys volans. The sequence continues at coordinate 8,884 of JAJEJO010032731.1, forward strand.
AGAGTAGCCTAATTATGATTAAATAAGTGCCTTTAATGAGTAAATCTCCAAATTCATTTTAGAAAATGGAAACTTTAACATTGGTTTTTGAGTGCACTGGTTAATACTGGTTTATGACTGTTAACTTCACTTGACACTTACTTAATCAACTTTAACTTGACAAGCTCAGAAAACAATATGAAATAGATATTACCAAGATATATACTTTGCTTTTTTTGCCAGTATGTGTGTTGAAAGAGATTAGTTTATTTTGGTGGTGTTAATTACATCTGTGAAGCATAACACGTGTCACACATAGACTACGAATGTGCCATGCTGGCCCTGGAACTAGCTTTCAAATAATGTATTTTTACAATAATGATCCCTGTTACTCAGTATTTAAACAGCTATGATGTTTTCAATTCATTTTCACATAGTCTTTTCAGTCCAAAACATTATCCTTGGCATCTCATTACCCCTTCTCTCTCATATATCCCATTTGAACAGTTAATGTCTAACTTCCTTTCTTCATGATTTGCCATCATTTCAATTAATGCATTCCTATTCTTGTTGCCTAGACCATGGTATCTGCTGTCTCCCTTGCACATTACAGTAGTGCTGGCCCATCCTCTCTTGGTGAGCCTGTTCTCTGTCCCTGGGATAAGTACTTGGATTGCTGCCATGGTGGTTATTTTATAATTTCTACTTCATTGACATTGTGGGTACTGTTGAGAGCATTTCAATTTTTGACAGAAGAGCCCTTCAATCTCCTGTTCAGATGTATAACATCTACCATGATGTAGGCTCACTCACCTATTTCTCTTAATAAAAATTGTGTTTGTCTACACTATGAGGAAATCTACTTAATGATTATTTAAACAAATATTCAGTTTATCTATCTCAAATGCAAGTCATGCCATGGTGGACCATTGTAGGGTTAATAGAGTTACATTGCTTTGTTACACTGTGTGTAGTCTTTCTTTGTAGTTCATTATTATCTAGGCTTTCCATTTTTGACTCCCTGTTTAAGATAGAGGCTTTCTCTTTTATGATTAAACCTTCATGTCCAGGGTGAGAGCCACCCTACATGCTCTTTCTGTTTGGGGGCAAGAAACATGCTCATAATGCTGCAAAGAGTCCCATGAAAGGAAATGTTAGGCAGGCAGGAAATAGGGTGTATGAAATGAAGTTTGAGTCAAGGGATATGTTGTCTCTGCCATGACAAACAGTTAATGCTTGTAGTACACATGCTCCAGGGTCTGTGTTGGCCCACTTTACAGCATTATGTGTTATTTTGGATTCACTGTATTTACATCAACTGGCAAATGACTTGTCAAGTAATAGCATCACATCATTCCTAGGAAAAGGACAATCAATCATTGGAGTATACTCATGAAAACTTGGCCATGACTGCATTTGATTTGTTTGGTGCTGGCACAGAGGCAACAAGCACAACACTGAGATATGCTCTCCTGCTCCTGCTGAAGCACCCACAGGTCACAGGTATGAGCACAGAGGATGAGCACGTGAATTTAGAGAGAGGTTGGGAAGATGGTGCTTGGTTGGTCCTCATCTTGTTTGTCTTAGAGAAGCTTCACTGCTTAGTGCTCTCTGCCACCAGTGGTAATGACGAGGAGGACTGGGAGGTGAAGAGAGCATGGCAGTAGGACAGGCAATGGAACCCTGGTGCAGTGCTGCATTTCATGGGAGGTGACTTTTGGGTGTCAGAGCCAGCACATGGTGGCATGGGAATGCCTCCTGATCGTATCCCCAAAAGACCACTTGGTTTAGCAGATAAAGACTTGAAGACGACTCTCATTCTGCTAATTCTAATTGTGGGGTAGAGAAAAGGCACCTCCTTCTTGGAACCTATGTGGAAATCCTAGATTAATGTAGTGAAGCTTCCTGTGATAATTCCTCACTTGGAAGTATTCTATACACGTACCTATATGAGAAAGGTATTTTCATTTGAACATTTCTGTTCTTAATTATTTAACTCATTGTTTGAACAGAGTGCTTCCATAAATCTTGTGTTTGATGGAGTGAGAACATTTCTTGAGGGGTGGTGAAAGATTTTACCTTTTATGAACATTACTTAAAAAGGTACCTTTAAATGGATTTTGATTATGCAGTAGCAAAAACCATACTTTTTTGAGTCTAGTGTTGAGATTCCACTAAAATGATGACAACATAATTATTAGAATAATTCTCTGTAAAGCAGGAGAAGAAGGGAACAGTAAGCAGCCAATAATCTTTGACAAGTTTCTGAAGCACAGAGGGCAGATTCAAGGGGGTGATTGACTCTGCAGGGAGGATGGTCTGAATATCTGAAGAGGAAGATTTATGAAGGAAGGAAAGCAAGCTGTGTTGATAAAATTCCCACAAAGTTCCCTTGTTTGGAAATAACAGGTGTCAAAGAAGGGAGAGAGTGAGGTTGAAAAGGGAGGCTCTCCTGCCCAGCAAATCACTTGTCAGGTGATAGCATCCATCCATTCTTTCCACATCTCCACTCATCAGGTGACAGAAGTTCTCCTTGCAGGAGCAAAACTGCAAGGGAACCTACTAAGCTTAGAAGCCATTCATTGAGGGACCTTATATAGTGGCAAAGAAAGACTGAGGTGCGGGGCTGAAAGGGAGCTTTGGTAAAGCCCACTCCTTGATTTTGGAGAATCTGAGACTTTTCTTCAGCTTCAGGAAAGTTATGTCCTCTTGAGAGAGGGAAGAACCTGGAGTAAAGAACTTCCTATTTTGCCATCTTAGTAGAAAATTCTTTCAATCATCCATCAGAGTGAGTGAAATAGAAACATGCACTCTAAACACAGGGTTGTAGAATTTCAGATCACCAGGGATGAAGAGAAAGGCACAAAAACATTCAGAGAAATATCCCATGCCTTCTGTGATACACCAGAACAGCACCAGGATTCTCACAAGTAACTAATATCTTGTTATTCAATAGAAAAAGGGTATTTCAGACCTGCACATTTACTAAAAATGTTATACCCTTACCCCAATTTCTCAGAAAATCACTGGAGAATGCTGCATCTAAATGTCTGCAAGTCAGGAAGCCTTGGGCTCCAGGAATGTGGAGGCTCCTAGAGGAGGATGAGACTGTCAGGGAGGCTTCTGGGTGCCAGGCCTAGGAACTAGCCTGCAGCATGAACCAGGTGGATGATGCTGATGAGAGGAGAGAAACCAGGAACAGAAGGGATACGATGAATAGTCTGAGGTTTCCCATAGCTGGGCAGTGATTCCTGCAGTATAAAACATCTTCCTGAGCCTCTTGAATCATCCTAACTCAGAAATGGAAAATGATGAGCTGAGATAGAGAAACAGGAAGACCAAGAAAGTAGCAACAGTGTAATGTAATCATAGATTTCACATAGCAGAAAGTATATGAGTAAGACCAGCTTGATGTGAAGAGTGCATGCTGATATTAGCAGAAATTATAGTCTAATTTATCCCAGTGAATGGAGTGTGGTGGGAAATCATGGTGTGTGTGTGTGTGTGTGTGTGTGTGTGTATATGTGTGTGTGTACTTTCCTGATTGTGTGCTTATATATAACAGTTTGAGTTTTACAAATCCTCATTTCTGCACACTTGGAAATGATTATGTGCAATAATAAGAAACACATAAGAAATTGTTTATTTGAATGTGACATTAATTTTCAGAACAAGGTGGTAGAATGCTGAGTGTCTGTGTTAAGATGTGGGAGTCTGCTGGGAGTTTCACTACACTCACACACATAACCTTTATGCATATATATGATCTATTACACTCTATCTACTTTAGAAGCTAGTATGCAGAGGAGTGTCTTGTATCTGTATTAGTGTCATGCTGATTATATATGTAAGTGTGCCTCTGGGCATATCATTTATATTCATAATGCTGTGGGGATGTCTTTGTCTTGCTTCTCACAATACTCAATTGCTATGACACATTTCTGTCCTTTCTGTCCTATCTCTCCTAATTTCTTACTTGTGTCTTGCCAGCTAAAGTCCAGGAAGAGATAGAATGTGTGATTGGCAGACACCGCAGCCCCTCCATGCAGGACAAGAGCCGCATGCCCTACATGGATGCTGTATTGCATGAGATCCAGAGGTACATTAATCTTCTTCCAGTCAGCCTGCCCCATGCAGTGACCTGTGATGTTAAATTCAGAAACTACCTCATTCCCAAGGTAAGCTTGTGTCTTCTGTGGTGCACCTCAATGCTTTCCATGTTCCCCAATTCACAGTGTGATTGCAAATCTCTAATGCACAAGATGAGACAAATGCAAAAATCCTACATTTGGCTGCTTATTGACCTATGCACAGTTTCTAATTTGAGTATAAATCTTTCTAAGAGGTGGCTGTTTCTGGTAGTGTGAGCCTTCCAAATTGGTCTTAAGTTTTAAACATTATTTTTGCAATTCTTAAATGTTTACGATTTCATACAAAGGTTAAAAATTTAGTTTTTCACAGGATGTGGATGCTCATGTAGTTTGGGGATGGGTGGGTGGCTGAGGCAGGAGGATTGCAGGTTCAAAGCCATATGCAAGCCATAAATTACTTGCGTAATTTAGCAAGGCTCTAAGTCTCTTAGTGAGAACCCGTCTCAAAACAAAAAATACAAAATGGCTGGGGATGTAGCTCAGTACTTAAGTGTTCTTATATTCAATCCCTCATAAAAAATTAGTTTGTCAATTTCCCTAGAGACTTCTTAGGTTTTTATCATGAGAACAATAAACCTATAGACAAATTAAGAAAGAATTGGCATCTTGACTTGTTGATTCTTTCAATTCATGATTATGTTCTCCATTTATTTTTGCCTCATACAATTTTCTCAGCCATGTTTTGTTTTCATTGCAGTGACTCATAAATATTTTGTTAGTTTTTCCTGTGAAATGAATATTTATGTTCATGCTATGTCATTGAAAAAGTCTTTGTTTTTTCTTTTTAAATGATGTGTGGGAATATATTTGATTTTATCCTTGTGATGATGTTATATCTACCAAACTTGATAACTTTACTAGTAATTGTCAGTGGTTTGTCTGAGATTCTTTTGAAATGTCAGTGTTTTTTAATCCTCTTACCTGGGTCAATCTGGTATTTCCTGTTTTAATACCCTTAATTTCTCTTTATTGCATTATTATGGTTGTTAGGATTTCTGGATAACATTAAACAGAATTCATGACTGCAGGAAGTCTTGTTTTATTTCTTATCTGCAGGCACAGTTAGAGGTTTAATGTCCCATTGCAGAGAATGTTGTTAGGTACATTTTGGTAGATGTTCTTTTTTTAAAATAGGGAAATTTCCTTCTTCTTTTAATTTCATGTGAACGTGGGTCACGAATATGTATTGGCAAATTGATATTCAGCATCTGGGGGATTGGCTGTATATATTGGCTGAATTTTCTGCAGTAAATATGCAAATTACAGTATATTCACTGAGCTGGATTTGACCTGTCACATGTTGGTCATGACTTCGTTATTTATATTTATAAGAGATTTTGGTCAATAATTTTTTTTCCAAAATTTTTCTTAGATTTTAGATATCGAGATAATGCTGCCTCATAAAATGATGTGAGAAATGTTTCTTGATGTGTGTATACTTATGGCCACTTTGTCAAATATTTGAAATGCCAAATCAGTTTTGGTGGAGAGCCAGATATCCCATGGGGAAAAATGTAGAATTTCAGATCTTGTTTACATTCTTCCAGAAAGCGTTCATTCCTTTCCTATAAGTGGAAACAAAGTTGTAACTCTTCCTTTCTTGATCATTAGTTGGATGTCATTTGAACATAATCTTGTGCCATTCCTTTTCCTCTAACTCGTGTGTGTGTGTGTGTGTGTGTGTGTGTACATATATGTATGTGGATCAAACATAGGACCTTGGACATGCTAGGCAAGCATTCCACCACTGGGCCTCATTTCCAGCATCCACATACGAAATCTTTAGATGATTTTTATCTTTGAGCTCTAAAACATGCTTTCGGTATTTATCCAGCAAATCTACTTGCTGTTACAAAGGAGTTTTTAAAATTTGACCAGAAAATACCTCTGTTAAATTTAAAATAATATAAATAAGAATTGCATTTTCATGGGAAAAAGTGATAAGATTCATTAGGTTGCACTTATTAAGTGTGTCCTGTGGAGCAGACTGACAGCTTTAGGGGGAGCTCATGGGGTTTGCTCGAGTTAGGATCACATTTGGTATAAGCATTAGGACCTGAACTTACTGTATTTCCAGAGAGGACACAAGTAGGAGATGGGTGTTTATTACTTGATGTTGGGGTGGGAGGGTCAATTAATGAAGGTTGATTGTCTCCTCATGTACAACTAAAAGGGAAATAGACTGAGGGATCAGACAGAGATTGTCAGTCTCTGTGATTTACTATATCTGCTTTGTGGACCTGCTTGAGAGTCCCATTCAGCTCACCGCTTGGCAGGTTGTGATATGACTGTTCTCTTTTAAGTTTGAGAACTAGATCCCCAAGGGAAGGATCCATTTATGCCCCTCTTGGAACAGTCTGGTGTAGAATTTTTCAACCCTTGGTTTCCTTTTGCCAATAGGATAAAAGCTTTTTCCTGCCATAGGCTGAAACCACTGATGTCAGTGGAGATAATGATCCAAAACAGGAGTCGACCAACTTTTTCTGCAATTGTCTACAGCCAATATAGACTTTGCAGGATACAAGGATTCTGTTGCCACTTCCAAACTCTGCCATTGCAACATGAAGCAGTTTCAGGCAATGTGTAATGCAAAGGCCATGACCATATTCATTGTTATGAAAACTGAAACACTAAATTCACAAACATTTTTCATGTCAAAAATAGTATTCTTATTTTGTCGTTCTTTCAATTTAAACATTCTTTATTCACTGACTATATTAAAACACACGGCAGGCTGCATTTTGTGGTGGTAGTAGTTCAACCCTTGTTATGAGACATAGTATTCAGTAGAACCTTCCATAATCATGTGAGGTTGATTTGTGGATTTGTGTCCTATCTGAAGAGAATTTGCAAACACCAGTTCTCAAAGATTTACCCTTGTCTTTTTGTAAAAATTGTGCTGTTTTAGTTCTTATCTTAGTTGAATGACCAGTTCTCCTTTTACCTTTTGCTTATAGTACGGTATTGATCCTGCTTTATTTTTGTCTTTATGAATTTCCATATATTTGAACAGCTTTTTCTAAACATATATTCTTAAGGAATATATGTTTATATTCCTTAAGGAATATATAAGCATCTTATAAACATATATAAGCATCTTAAGGAAACCTTGTCATATATTACTAGTTTAATTATACCTAAAGGAAGAATTTTAAAGCAAATTTATGTATGCTTTTAAAAATATTAGAGGATTGGATTTTTCCCAAAACTATGTTTAAAAAAGTTTAAACTTACATAGAATTCAATATGTGCTTATATTTTAATATCTGTCCATTAGCTATTTACACATTAGTGCTTTAAGTCTTTTCAAAGAACTACAAGTTTCTCCTACATAGTAGTTATTGCATTCACACTCAGATATAATTCAAACAATAATACTGACACACACCTTCTGTTTAGCCCCCAAATTTTACAATCTTCTTTGTAGTTTTTGTTCTTGTACAATTCAGTGTCTGGTTAAAGAACAGGCGTGTAATGTGATTGCATTTTCCATTTACTCTCCTGTAATCAGGGGTCGTTGCCTTTCCTGTACTTGTTTGTTTCCTTTCTTCAATTTGCCTTACCCAGAGTCCTAGATAGAAGTCAAGCATTCCTGAGGCTGGTTCTGTGTGGTTGTTTTCTAGGGATTAGATTCTCACTATGAATTTGGGAAGAAAACTACGTAAGTGCCAATGAAAGTCTCATTGAATCGCATGATGAGGTGGGAATACATCAAGTCACCTACTAAATGTTGCTTATGCTAATTTTCTCAGGAAGAGGTGGTATCCAACAGATCTGTCCATTGCAGAGTTTCTGCTCTTACAAGAAAATGATAAACATTACATCATGGTCCTTTGAGACTGCACAACCTCCTGCTTATGAAACCACTTACCTAACTCTTGTAGCTTTGATAGGTGATCCTTGCCTAAGCTGATATCCAGACTGAAGGCAACGCAAATTAATATTGCTAATTTTATATCCCATTATTTTTTGTAGTTGGTTTTCCTGGTCTTAAAACCTCCCATACATTTTACAATTAGGACAAATGGACTGCGTGGCAGAGATAAGCATTTGTTAGTGTTCTACGTGCTACTGGACTTTTATTCATTCCCAAAGAGGCCTGAGTTAGCAACAGCAGGTGTTTATTTACAAGTCCAACGAAAGAATTCTGGGCATTTCATGTGCTTTTAGAAATTTCAGTTTAAAATATCCACAAATGAATTGTGTGAATTCTTTTTTTTTTAAACTATAGTTTTTTTTAAATCACTTTTTAAAATTCATTTTATTTATTTATTTTGTATGCGGTGCTGAGGATCAAACCCAGTGCCTCACTCGTGCTAGGCAAGCACTCTACCACTGAGCCACAACCCCAGCCCAAATTGTGTGAATTCTGATGTAAAGAGCTAGAGCAGCAGGTGGGGACCAATACCAGTGTCCTAGCTTGATGAGAAGCATAACTGATTCAGAAGTTTGGGCTCCCAAATTCAAGTGTGCCGTCTTTCAAATGCTGTTGAGAGCACTTCTGTAAGGACAGTACCATTGTTCTTAACCATGTTTGTCACAAGATTTCTGTCCCTGAAAACGTCATTGCTTGTTTTGGGACATGGTTTCATTTCTATAGACGAGAGACTGAGGTAAATGATATCCACTGTGCCTTTCAGCTCCAGAAGTTGATCAGTGCTTTTTTGCTGTTTCCAGGGCACACGCATATGGGCATCACTGACGTCAGTGCTCCGTGACAATAAAGAATTCCCCCACCCAGAGATGTTCGACCCTGGGCACTTTCTGGATGAGCATGGCAACTTGAGGAGAAGTAACTACTTCGTGCCTTTCTCAGCAGGTGAGAGAAATATTTGGGATCAGCTGCATCCTGCCTGGGGCCTCCTCTGGTGTTGGCAGACTTGCTGTTTGTCCATGAGCAGGGGCACCACTTTGATGCCCATGTGCTCTCCCTTCTCATGTTACATACCCATAGCTGGGCCAGGATAGTGGGATTTTTTTGGTTTTGACCAAATTTTTATAACTGAGAAAACTAGAGTATAGTTTCATTGAAATGTGTGCCTGGATAACCATTGAGAAACATAAAGTCTCCTTCTGCAAGGCAAAACTCACTTAAATATTCCTCACCCAGTAGGTGAGGGGCATCTCACACCATGATGTTGTTGGTTGGTTTCTATATCTTATTGTTCAACACCCCCTTGCTCAGCTGTGGTGATGGCAGTCTCCACAGCATAGGATCACATAGCAAAGGGCCTCTAGGGAAGCAGATTACAGAACACTTGATTGTACTCTGTTCTGACTAGTGATCTGTGATAGGAAGATTTCTGGGCTGGCTGGGCTCACAGAGGGAGGCTGCCAGTATGTTGCTCCATAATCCTCCACTTGAGGCTTAAAATGGGGTTTGTGTCTTCATAATTAATGAG